>NQWY01000220.1:0-14394 GCA_019425655.1 Rhizophagus prolifer
GGAATATTTTAATTGATTTATTCTATAGACATTTTCAGCTCGCCCCTTAACACCTTACATTCGTACAACTCCGTTAGCTGGTCGTGCATTGACGAAACGACTTAAAGAATTGTTATCAGCTTTCGGAAGTATGATAATTCCACCTTCTACTAAAGAGGAACCAGTTCATGCCAAATATTTGACACCTGCAGTACTTGAAGACATTAAAACTCGATTTATTTTCGTAAGTCCAATAATGGTTTCGGCGGCATCAATTGGTATTGCCGAAAAAACATTAGTGGAAGATATGGAAGAAAAATATGCTTCCGTCAGCTCGGCGACAAATGTATCGTATCCCATTACTATAAGTAAAAGCGGCCGAGAACGTCAAATTGGTACTTTAATCATTCCAGGTTGGATCAGAGAACGTTGTGCAGAAGTGCTATTTGAAGGAGATGAAGATGAATCTAGCGTGGTGGGATGTGCGTTAGAGTGTTTATTAAAGGTTAGTTGTATAATAATTCTGAAGAGTTTCTTTATATATATTTTAATTATATTTAATTCATTGTAATAGACACCAATCCATTTACGTCGTCCTCTTGCTTCAGCTATTCTTCTTATTGGTGGTACAACTTTACTTCCAAATTTCCAATCTAGGTTTGGACAAGAAGTACTTCGTGCTTTACACACTGACAGAAGATTTAAATCTTTAAGTGGACTTGCGGATCATATTGAATTCTTAGAAGATAGCGGTAGTGGAAAAGTATTTGTAGCAAATTGTCGAGCTTGGGTTGGCGGTATGTAACTTAGTTTAAAATTAAAATTATAAATTTGTAATTCAATATATTCAACATCTACTTTTTCTTTTTTTAGGTTCATTGATTGGATCTCTTAAATCTACTGTAGTTGAAATAACGAAAGATAAATATACTGGTCAGGTTCCAGATTGGACAACCACCAATTTATCCAAATCGGATGATAGCGATGTAGTGAGCACATAAAGCGAAAGATTAATCACTGATTTGTATATAATAGTGAACCATAGTACAAGTGTTATAAAAAGTCAGCTTGCAATTTAGTATCTCCAACAATGCTTGATTTTACTCAACAATATATTTATTTATTTTGAAATTTTTGTATAATTTTCTTTTCCTTTTAAACTTTGAGATTAAAATACTTTATTAAATGATTCCAAATTTCAAACTTAATCCTGTGCAGAGATATATTATGCATTCTATTACATATCATTCTTATTTATAATAATTGAAAATAAAATTATCCTACCTGGCATAACGCAAAAATATTTAAATATTTGATATAATTTAAGTAATTATTATGTAAAATATAATTTTGATCCTATTAATTGATTAAAAAAAAAAGATTGAAAAAAAGGTGGGGAATTATTATTAGATGAATATTTCGTAATATTTTTTCTGAATTTATTATTTCTTTAAAAGAAATAAGGTTAAACGTCATTATCTACATCCATGTCACCATTATCTGCACTTGAACCACTCCCTCTTCTCCGTTTTTGTCGACTACGTGGCGAATAATCAGTATCTTCTTGTTTAATCCGAACTTCTGTATTATTTTGATCATGATCATGATCACAATGTTCAATCAAATATCTTCCTAGAAATTCACATGGATTTTGTGGTCTTTTTTTTTGTATGCTTCTAAAAAAAACAATATTGTGAAAATAAATAATTCGAGAGAAAAATACCTTTCGCGAACCATTTTCTTCATTCCCGCTAATAAACTAGGTACCACAGTTTTATTCAAATAATCTCTAACTGCAGTTGAAGAATGCGGATGACGCACATTTAATCTCTGTATTTTGTCTCTTTCTTCGTCAACAACTTCGCCAAATTGATCTTCAAATTTTAATGGCGATGGTTGGTCTTCTGATGGTTCATCGCCAGTTATATCTACGTCAACTTCTTCACGCTTAATTGGGGATTGACTGTCTGCATTAAGAATGTCCTTTCAATAAAAAAAATGAGAACTAATTATTTAATTTAATTAAACGGAATATTAAAATCTTGAAACAATTACTCGTATGCTTCTCACTGCACCAACAGCACGTCGATTTTCATATTCATTAGTACTTGTATCAGCTGGAGAAGAGTCTGTGTACGTCGAATTTTCCGGTTCGTCTCGTTCCAATAATGGTACATAAGTTGAATTATCAGTTTGTTTTGCTGAATATTGGGAAGTAGTTTTAAGTGTATCCGATTCTCTAGAATACATTTTTTTTAAATATTTACAAAAATTATTTAACAATAACGGAAAAATTTTTGAATAAAATTAGACATGTTTATTTGTAACCTTTAAGGTATACATTTAAACTCAAATTTCTGGTTCATCCTGAAAATGGTTAAACTTTTTTTTAATTTCTTATGTAATTTAAAATCAATAAGTAGATCGCTGATATCATCGATCAAAAATTTGTTCCGAAAAAAAAACACTTTTCGATATGTTCTCCACGCCTCGTCTTTTAATGAAGCCAATGCGTTTTTGCAAGGCTGAAACATCGTTAATTTTAACAAAATTTCGTCATGAGTCTTTACATTGTCATTATTTTATTTTAAATAAAAAAGGTTTAGTGTTATTCTTTGAACAAAAATGCAACAACACGAAATAATGAAGATACAATATCAACTCCTTCTGGGCCTTCCACGACTAAAAATGGCTTAACAAATTTTCCTCCTAAAGATAATAAGAGTGAAAATGAGCTTTTAACTGAGCGGATATTTGAAATAGCTAAAACGAAGATCAAAAATACACAACATGCACTTAGTATTGCTTCCAAAACATTGAATGAATTTACAGGTTATTCTGTAATCGAGAAATTGAAAGAAAAGGTGATTCAACAGGGTAACTTTTTCCCTTTATATTCACATCTTCATTAATGTTATTCAATAAATGACATGTTAAATTATCATAGAAAAAGAATTTGTAGCTACACGCCAACGTCTCGCATCTGCCAAATTAGCTTATGAAGAAGCTGTTACAAAACGATCCGCCACTCAACGAGAAATTAATGAACTTCTTCAACGGAAACATCAATGGTCTAACGATGATGTTATGAAGTTCACAGAACTTTATCGAAATGAACATTTGAATGAAAAAATGTTAACTGAAGCAAAAGAGGAACTTCATAAATATGAAAAACAAGTTGAGGAGGAATATACTGAATTAACTAAATCTATAATGATGCGTTACCATGAAGAACAGGTCTGGAGTGATAAAATTCGTAGTGCATCAACATACGGTACAATTGCTCTTATGACAATCAACGTCATTTTATTTATTTGTGTACAAACTATTTTCGAACCTCGTAAAAGACAAAAATTAGCTGAGAAATTTGAAGAATTACTTATTAAAAAATTAGATAAGGATGAGGGGACAGGAATCTTTCAACAACTATATCATAAATATGAAAAAATAGACGAAAAAATAAGTAAATTACTATCAGATAATAATTTATTTCCTATTAAACAAGAATTTGAAACAAATCCAAATAATTTAGAAATTAGAACGGAAAATGAACTCATTGATTATGATGATTTATTAAAAAATAGTGAAAAGTCGATAATAGAAGAGACTTATGACCCTAAAAATGATATTATACTCACTCGTGGTGAATTGGACAAGATAGTAATTTTATCTACATTGATGGGTGCTGGCGCTGGCTGGTTATTAAGTTTTATATTTTCCGAACGTTTTAATAGATGATTTAATATAATTAGTTACTAATCTATATAAATTATTAAATAAGGAATTTAGGATAACTTAATTATTACTATAAGATATAGTATACATTATTATTAATGTGTAACAATATTAAATCAATCAAATTCATTGTCCGACATTTCATGACATTAAACTAATAAGGCAATCATATGAGTGTTTAGACAGATATAGTAGTGAGAAAATTTTATTAATTTTAGTGTCCTTATTATAAACGTGGGAATGTAAACTTTTTATTTGAAATTTAAAGAAAGAATGAATGCACTATAAGATAATATTTTATGTTCATCATGATTTCTTGTGTAAATGTAGGTTTAATTAATTTTTCCCCGCACGCGTTTCTCTCCTTAACAAGCGAAGGATACATAATTTCATCTCAAACATATGAAAATATATGTTAATCAACAATCTATATATGTAAATTAAAACTTATCTGTTATTCTGTACGTGTTTTTTGTGGTTCAGTTTCGTGCATACATTTTTGTAAGAAGTTCAATTTATGAGGAGATTTCACATTTTAGGCTTATATAGTTAAATCCGTTATCACATGCCTATCTCTAACATTTCTGCGCTATCATTCATCATTTTATTAATTATTTATAATACACATTTTTAACTTACTGTCGTCTTTCAATAATTATTCTCGTTTTCATCTTAAATACTGACTCTTTAAAAGTGAATACTCATGTCTTCAGGCAATAATACTATAAATCCTTACCCAATAACTAATGGTACACCTAAGGAAGGTGCCCGTACTCCAGTTAGTCAACGTTCTCAACCACCTACCCCAACTTTTCCTCCGAGAAGTAATAATGATAATAGTCAACAGACTCCGAAAACTCAACTTTCTCACACTCCCTCCGTAAGAAAGAAAGGTGTGAAAGATTTTGAATTTGGTAAAACCCTTGGTGAAGGTTCATACTCTACGGTATGCTCTAAGTGACTGACTACCTGTCTAACTTTCGAGTTCTTCTGTCCTCTCTCTTCACCACCTTCATAGGTTGTTGCTGCCAGAGACCGTTCAAATAATCGTGAATATGCAGTTAAAATTCTTGATAAGAAGCATATAATCAAAGAGAAGAAAGTGAAATATGTTAACATTGAAAAGAATACGCTTAATAAAATGAATCATCCTGGAATTGTACGACTTTATTATACCTTTCAAGATCCTGATAGTTTATGTATCCTTTTTGATATACCTTTAATTGATATGTCGCGTCACTTTTTAATATTATTTTATTAGAGATTGGATGTTCTTAACTTTTAAATTATTAGATTTTGTGTTGGATCACGCGAAAAATGGCGAGCTTTTAACTTTCATTAAAAAGGTGATTAAAATTCTTCTTCATAATATTATTTTACATATTTCTTCAATCATTAATGTATATTCTTTTCTTTAGCTCGGTTCTTTTGATATGGATTGTACTAGATTTTATGCAGCTCAAATTCTTTCAGCTATAGAATACATGCACTCACAAGGTGTAATTCACAGGTAACGAATATTTTATTATCGTAAAATTATTTTGATTTTATGAATTTTTTTTCTTTATTTGTAACTGGTGATTTTATTTTTTCATTTGGCAGAGATCTTAAACCCGAAAAGTAAGTATGATTATTCATAATATAATTTACAGGAAATTATTTGTTAATACACCTTAAGTAACCATCTAACATATTTATTTTATTAAAGCATATTATTAGATGACAAAATGCACGTCAAAGTTACCGACTTTGGTACGGCAAAAATATTAGAACAAAACGCTGATGGTGAAGAAGGTTAGATAGACGATAGGGCAAATTCTTTTGTCGGTACCGCAGAGTATGTTAGTCCTGAACTATTAAAGGAAAAAGCAGCATGTAAAAGGTTTGTATACAAAGTAATTAATTTTTATTTTATTTTATTTTATTACTCTATTGACTTAGCATTTTTTTGAAACTTATGATACAACAGTTCAGACTTTTGGGCTCTCGGTTGTATTATATACCAATTGATAGCGGGACGTCCACCATTTAAAGGTGCTAATGAATATAGGACTTTTCAAAGAATTGTCAATTTAGAATACTCATTTCCCGATGGATTTCCTCCGGTTGCACGAGATTTAGTTCAGAAATTATTGGTAAATATATTATTAGTTGAGTATATTTTATTATACAAATTTTAATTCTTATCGATACTTTTTTCAACAATAGGTACTGAATCCATCAGAACGACTTGGTTCTGGTGGTAAAGCTGGGGTTGAACGACTAAAGGCTCATCCTTTCTTCCATGGCATAGATTGGGATACATTATGGCAACAGCCTGCGCCGAATTTACTTCCATACCTTCCACCAAATCCAAAACATAATGATCCAGAGTTTCGAACACCCACAAATGCATATTTACCCAAACTTTCTGATAATAGCGAAGTTAATGGTAGTCCAATCGCTACTGGTCTCAGACAAAATGATCCATTTAGATTAGAAAGTTGGGCAGGTGGAGACGATTCTTCAGATAAAGTAGATCCTGAAAAAGTTAAGATGTTGGAAGAACAAAAGCGAACATCTGCTCAGTGGTAAGGCATATTCGAAAAAAAAAGGATTCCATTTATTCTTAAGTCCGAACTTATCATTAAAACGGGCCCAATTAATAAACGCAAAGGATTTTTTTCCAAAAAACGAACATTGATTTTGACCGATTTTCCTAGATTAATATATGTTGACCAGGAAAAAAATTCACAAAAAGGGGAAATATACTGGAGCTCAAGGATGGTGGTTGAATTAAAAAATAAAAGAAATTTCTTTATTCATACGGTATGTTTATTGTTCGATAATTTTTAATTGATTTGGATCGATTATTAATGACTATAATTTATTTAACTTCTTCCACTTGTTACTCTTTTTATAGCCTCGAAAAACATATTATTTCGAAGATCCTAATAACGCAGCTAACGAATGGGTTACCAAAATAAACGAATTGCTGGTGGCTAATTATGGTGAAATGTTTTAAGAATTAAAAAAAAATTCTGAGGATAAAAAAGGGAAACTCTTCTCTGTATATTAGTAACTTTCTATTTATTTACTTATGTTTATAAATTATTATAACATGGATGTACTGAAGCATTTAATAGACGAACGGCGTGATTTCCATGAATGTCAGACGAAATATATGTGTGTGTGTATATAATAGCATTTTTTTCCTTTGAAAATTCACACTTCATATTACAAAAATACAAAAATACATATAGCATGCATCTTTAGTCTTTAAATTTTTTTTTCTTTATATGAAAAAATTTTTTGTTGATATTTTTATTTTTAAATGGTAAATAAAACTTTTTTTTTTATTTGTCAGTTGTTATATGTATTGTATGTATCTTTGATAACACATAACTTTCATCATCAAAAACTTTTTTCTCTATAAATATTGTGCTTAACATTAGCACAAAAAATATATCTCCCGTTTACAGTTCGATTTAATTAAACTTTATTAGATTCATTTTTCATTATAAGAAATAATGAAATTGGTTTGTTAAGTAATGATGATAATTGATTTTGAACTTGTAATTTAAATGTTGAGTTTAGTGCGACGCCAGTGACGACGTTTAGCGTTATATCTATATTAATTAAAATAATCGATTAATCAATTTTTTTTTTAAAAAAAAACGAAATAAATTGTTTACCGAATCGTGTTCCCAGTACGAAGACGAATCCATTGAGGGATTGGACGATTCTGTTTTTGTTTTTTACCGAGAACTCGCTTAATTCTGTAAGTTTTGTGGGAAGGCTAATACAATTATAAAATAAATGAATAATTAGAAAGATATCCATTCTCTCGATTTGGTTTGATCAATTAACGTCAAAAGTTTCTTGAAAAGCATAGATTAGTCAACCACTAACTAAATATCCTCTTAAACATTACTTTTATTTTGGTTAATATCCTAAATAGCCTAAATTTTCAACCTAACAACATTCGATCAAATTTTTTAAAATATTAAAAATAAACAACTCTTCTAAATTTCTAAGCTCTTATGACCAACATGATCAACCCAATAAAAAAAATGTAATAACAATAGTACCATGGTCAAAACAAGTCTTTTCAATAACCTCTTGTTTATATAACACCAGCGGAAAAGGAGGAGAAAAAATTTTTTTATCTTTTACAATCCAATTTATCGGATGCGATTATTCATGTGACTTAAAATAACAGCTGCGCCAATGAATGAAAGTTCAGCTGCGTGTAAACCACTTTAAGTCAAACTGTACCATCTTTTTATAGTCAATGAGGTACTACTTGAAAACTTTACGTGATAATCATTTAATATGTAATTATATTATAAATAATTTGTCATTGAATGTGGGCTGTTACGTTAATTTCTATTTGTCTACTTTATCGATGAAAGTGACTATCAATTAAAATGGAGCCGTGGTTAACCCCGAATAGATAATTGGATCATCTGATCATCTTTTTTATCAGCTTTCAGAATAACTATATATGTTTTAAGGACATTTTTAATGTTTATTTATTTCGGCAAATTCCTTCCTTTGTTCACGTGTCAATTTATTAAATGTTTTAAAAATTTGATAACAGATCATTGAGCTTTGATTTATTTTAGGTTTTTACAAAATAGGCAAATTGCTTTATTTTCACTTTGCCAAAAAAGAAATCGAATATATTGATAAGAAAGATTAATTTTAAAGTAACACAAGATCGTATCACCCTAAAAAAGAATATAAAAATCCCTGAAATTTTTACAAAAAAAAATGCAAACCCTTGCGAACCATCCTTAAAATTAAAACATGGATTCTCATAATACTACTACTCTCGGATGGTTGGCCAATCTGAGTATTGGTAGATCTGATAAAAATGTGCGCAAAACCTCAATCATCTGCACTATTGGTACGTTATTTCACTGACATTACATTCATTTCGTTTTCTTTTTGTTGACAAAATTTCCATTTTCATTCTTTTTAGGGCCAAAAACCAATAGCGTTGATAGGATTACAGCTTTACGTGAAACCGGAATGAACATTATTGTCCGAATGAATTTTTCACATGGATCTTATGATGTGAGTATCCTTGCATGTTTGCATGGTTTCGAACCCTTTAATTTGTTGATCAGTGCATCTTTATATTATTTTAAATGTATTAGTACCATAAATCTGTTATCGATAATACACGTGAAAGTGTAAAATGTAAGTTTACTGTTTTATTACTTGACTATTAACCAATCAATTCGTTAATATAATCCTTTTTATGTAGCGCATCCCGGTAGACCTATAGCCATTGCTCTTGACACGGTAAATCATATTTACAAAAATTGTACGATCATTTGTTTCTCTCTCTGAGTTATAATCGGGTAGTTCACCGGGTGTTAATTCTCTTTTACCGGTGGGTTATTGAGAAACAAAATGATTCGTATATGTAAATTACAGTTTTGTATGAAACGCAAATAATTCGTTTGAACCAAACTTTTTACATTTACAGAAAGGACCAGAAATTCGGACTGGTAATATGCGGGATAATGTTGAGCTTTCAATTTCTGCAGGACATGAAATGATTTTTAGTACAAATGATGATTATGCAGAATGTTGTGACTTAGAAGTAATGTACGTCGATTATAAAAATCTTCCAAAAGTAATCGATGTTGGGAAACTAATCTATGTGGATGATGGCGTACTTTCATTTAAAGTACTTGAACTTCACGAAGATCGTGTTAAAGTAAAAGCATTGAATAATGGTAAATTATGTAGTAAAAAGGGGGTTAACTTACCCGAAACTGACGTGGATTTACCCGCAGTTTCCGAAAAAGATAAAAGTGACTTATTATTCGGGGTAGAAAATGATGTTGATATGATATTCGCATCATTCATTCGTAGTGGACAAGATGTTCGTGATGTTAGAGAAATTTTAGGTGAAAAAGGGAAGAATATTAAAATTATTTCAAAAATCGAGAATCAACAAGGAGTGAATAATTTTGATGATATTCTTAAAGAATCTGATGGTATAATGGTAGCTCGTGGTGATTTAGGCATCGAAATTCCTGCTTCTCATGTTTTTGTCGCTCAAAAAAAGATTATCGCTAAATGTAATCTCGCTGGAAAACCTGTTGTTTGGTAAGAATTACTACTCATATTAACATGATTAATATTTGAATTTAGTGCTACGCAAATGCTCGAGTCCATGACTGTAAGATGTCAATTTTATTTAATTTAATCGCAATAATTGCCTTTTTTTCTAATAAATAATGATTGAATTAATTTAGTACAATCCAAGACCTACTCGAGCTGAAGTTAGTGATGTTGCCAATGCTGTACTTGATGGTGCTGATTGTGTCATGCTTTCCGGCGAAACTGCCAAGGGATCTTATCCTATTGAAGCTGGTAAGACTAATTGATTAAACTTAACAAATCATGGATAGTTCGATATTTAACCTTTCTATAATATTATTTTAAAGTGAACATGATGCATGAAACATGTCTCATCGCAGAGTCGGTAGTTTGTTACCCTCCTCTCTATCATGAATTAAAACTATTAACACCTTTGCCAACAGAAACAACTGAAACAGTAGCATCAGCAGCTGTATCAGCCGCACTTGAACAACATGCTGGATGTATTTTAGTATTATCGACAAGTGGTAATACTGCAAGACTTATATCTAAATATCGCCCAAGATGTTCAATCATTACAGTAACAAGAAATGAAAAAACTGCAAGACAAATTCATCTTTTTAGAGGTTGTTATCCATTTATTTATGATAAACCTAGACATGATGATTGGCAAGTAGATGTTGAAAATAGAATTCATTGGGGTATAAATCGTGCTGTTGAACTTGGTATACTTAAAAGCGGTGATTCAGTTATTGCTATTCAAGGTTGGAAAGGAGGTATGTATTATTTGAATTGTGAAAAATTTTTTTCCCTTTCGTTGACAAAAGAATTTAATTTCATTTAGGCCTTGGAAACACCAATACAATACGTGTTTTATCTGCTCCTTAATAGCATTTATTTTTCAACGACTTTTTTCCTGAACATTATATTTTTATGTCTAAATAAAACTTCTATCAATTATGCTCAATTTTGTTATTATTAAATGCAATATTAAGAATATGCACGAATGATAATATCAAAAGTCTTTCAAAACAATTAAAATATATGACTAAATTATTGTACATAACTTACTTTATTTATATAAAATCAGATGTCATCGAATTTGTTTTAGTTATTGAGAAAAAACATGCGAATTAAAAAAACCATTCTCTTTCTTCTCTGCTGTGAATGGGGCCTTAGAAATGATTAACAAATGGATTTAGCCAGTGAAATATGTAATAATTTTGTTGTAAAAAAATGGCTCTTTACCTTTAACATTCGTAGTTCATTTGAAACCTTATCTATTTGCCTTTCAGTTTCTTTGACTAAAAAAAACATAATATACGATCAGTTTATATATGCAAGAATTTGAAAATTAAAGGTTCACCTTACCTATATCCATTAACTGGTACTCTTGATCATCATATGGGGCATATTTCAATATCTGCTTTTCCAATCCTTTAAGCTGTTTTCTCAACATAGCGATGTCATTAGTGAATCCTTCAAAATCGTAATCCCGTCGCTTTTTCATTACGAACAGTAATATATACTTATTTGTAAGCGTTTCAACTTTTTTCTGAAGTATTTGAATTTTACGGTTTGAAGATTCATCGTATTGTTTTTTCTCAAACTAGAAAAATAATTTATATTTATATTCAATTAAAAATACGAAAAGATGGCAAAAAAATTTTTTTACGAACGAATTAACTCACTTTTATCGACTTAAGTTCTCTTTCATATTGATCATTTTTTTGTTTAAGTTCACTAATTGAGGAATCGTATTTTGTGACAATTTTCGACTCGATTTCCTATAATATAACGTGATTTAGCAACGGTCGAAACTGGTTATGTGAATGTATGATAAAACAATTACCAATTCAACTGCATCATTTTTTTCTTTCTCCTCGCAGTATTTAACTTTTAAATCGCCAAACTCTTGTAATAAAGAAGCTAATTCTTCATTAATTCTTCGCTCTTCTGTCATCTTATCTTTTTTAAGCTGAAGTATTTCTAAAAATATAAATTTATATGTTAGTTAATTCGAATTAACGTTTAAAAACCTAGTACGCGTAAAAACGACCCTTTGTATTTTCGCGAAACACATTTTCCATTCGTTGAACTTTATTTATCAATTCTTGCATTTTGTTAGCATCTCGCTGACGCCGTCTAGTTTCTTCCTCTATACAAGCCTGATGGTTCAACTTTAAATTTTCTACAATTTCATCATACCCATACCTCTTGGAAATCAAGAATTTATCAGTTCATATATAAAAATAAACTGTAATAAATACGAATTTTGCAATTGAAATAAACCTGTTCTTCAAGTTGAGACTGCAAAGATTTCACCATCAGCTTTAACGATTCTATCTCATTTTCCCGTGGATCTTTAACCCTAGAACTCTAAATGACCTTGAGATTCTTTTGAGCTTATTGAGTGATCGTCCTCTTGTAATGGTCCAGTAATTGATAGTAAATATTGAATTTTCCTACGATCTTGTAATTCCTGGACTGTTCAGTTAAGTGAATGATTATGTAAATTTTTAGAATCCTCAATATAACGCGTCCAATTTTCGCAATTCACACCTCTTAATTCGTCATTTTCGGAAACTACTTTCATGAAACGTTTTCGTTCTTCTGTTAAGAATAATTGCGTGTCGCTAAGGTCTTTTTGTAATTCTGCGATATCTTGCAAACGTTGTTGAAGATCCCACGTCAGTTTATGATGCTCTTCATGAGATATTTTACATTTGTCAATCGCGTCAATCGCGTCCTTATATTCTTGTTCTGCGGCCTCTAAAGGTTTCAATTTGTATAAAAACCAGAACTATTGCTTTGGACATTTAAATTAATTGAATAAAGTGTGAAAATACCGCATCTCTCCTGGTAATAACGTAAAAGATTTTCAGAAAGTGGAAGTTTTTTGATTTCGATCTTAGGGTCGAGCATTATTATTTATTTTTTGTAGTTGAGAATTAGAGAATTTAAGGTGTCGATCATTAATTTTAATTATGTACTGTATGCAGGTCAAATCAGGTCAAATTCCCTTATTAAACTAACAAAATTCATATGAAGATGACTAATGTGCCAATTAAAGAAATATGTGTTTGACGGTTCGTGACTTTTTTTCTGTCACGGGAAAATCTTCCAGAAGTCTTAAATTATACGATAAACCCGCCCTTTTTACAAATTATTTTCATTCATGTAGCATTTTTAGATTTCAAATACTGTTTAAAACTTTATCAGAAACTTCTTTCACTGTTCTTTTTTAATTTTTCGATAAAAAACAAAAAATGGGTTTGCTTAACTTAGAAGAACAACTTACGTTTTATGCACAATATCATAGACATAAGGTTAATGTTTTGATTCATATTGGTAGTGTACATTAACTTTAAGCTTTGTCTTTATATAGTTTGTGTTCCTCTCATCTTTTGGAGTGCTTTGGTATGGACTGCAAACACCGGACCATTACTTTCTTATAAGGAAGATTCTTTATGGAGACTTACACCATTTGTACCAAACTTATCTCTATTTATAGTAGTACTTTATATTTGTTATTACATATTATTAGAACCTGTAGCTGGGGTGAGTAGATAGTTTTTTTAAACAAATTTCTTGATGGAAATCAACCTAAGAATATATAATTTAGTTTTAGGGAAAAAATGGGTTTTTTTTCAATTTTGCTGATAATAATAAATCAAAAAAAATTTTTTTTTGTATATATAGGCACTTTATGCTCCAATACTTTTATATATGGCATACAATTCCACGAATTTTGCCATAGATCATTCTGATCATAACGTTCTTGCCGGAATCGTTCATGTTATTTCATGGGTTATGCAATTTATTGGTCATGGATTTGCTGAAAAGAGAAGTCCAGCTCTTAAAGATAATTTATCTCAAGGTACGTGTTAATTTACCTTCAAAAGATCTTTCTTTTAGAACAATTGATTCATTTAAATTATTCATTTTATTATATGAAGCTATTCTTCTTGCACCATTATTTGTTTGGTTAGAAATATTATTCAGTATTGGATATCGTTCTGGACTTCAGAAAAGGGTGGATAAGAATGTTCAATTAGCTATTGATGAGTGGAATAGAGTGAAAGAATTAAAGAAAAAGCAAGGACAAAAAGCAGAATAAATTTCTTAAAAATTTTTTTTAGTGAGTTTTTCTCTTTTCTTATTTCTTTAGAAATTTACGTATACACATTACATATATATATAATGCTTTGAATACACGCCATGTTATTAATTATTATCATGTAACTTGTTTAAACAAACAAAAAAAGTCTTACAATCCTTTTAATTGGCGGAATTCTAATATTCGATCTATTTGCAATTTTTCACAAGATAATGCCATTACAAATAAAATGGAAGTTTTATTTTATATACTAATTTTACAAAAGGTAATAATATAATTAGCTTCAAATAAAAGCGTCAAAAAAATTATTAATATTAACCTTGTATTTTCAGTATTTAATTGCTCTCATCAAAGTTGATTTCACTTTCAACATTCTTAAAAAAAATTGGAATATTATAGTTTATTAACAAATGCTTTTGAAATTATTATTAAAAGCAAAACTTTACTTAGCATATTAT
>NQWY01000225.1:0-14812 GCA_019425655.1 Rhizophagus prolifer
AAAAAGAAAAATTTAAAAACTTACCAAAATTTCGCGTCTAAGGAGTCCTAAAGAACCGCCTAAAGAGTTTCGTTAAGGATTTTTTCAGCAGAGTATGAGAAAGGTGGGAAAGTAGAAAAAAAGACAAAGAAAGAAAAAGAACAAAAGAGAGGACGAAGGGAAAAGTAAGAAAAAATGGAGGAGAGTTTAAAAAATTTAATAAATTAATTTAAACTTGAGTAAACTAATTTAAACTTTTAAAATATTCGATCGTGGTTCAAGTCAAATATAATTGTCTAATTGAATAATTTGAGGGCCATGATCGTATTTAAACCTTATAGAAAATATTGTTAAAAATATTTTAAATAATCGGGATATAATCGGGACATTCTCAATTTGAATACAAAATCAGAAAATCTTCAAAATTTTTCGGAGTATTTCCTGATACTTTTTATCATATTAAAACTTCTAAATTTTAACTTGAAATATAATCGGAATATTATCAGTATAATCGGGGTGTTTTCAATAAATTCGGAAAAAAATTGGAGTGTATCTGACAATAATTTTTTATAGGGAGGGTGTGCTGAAGGACAATACAATTTAGGATTTTGTTATGCAAATGGTATAGGAACAGAAAAAAATGAAAAAAAAGCATTTGGATGGTATTTAAAATCAGTAAAAAATGGAAATATAATGGCACAAAATAATATAGGAGATTGTTATCAATATGGTAAAGGAATAGATAAAAATGAAACAAAAGCATTTAAATGGTATTTAAAATCTGCCATTGCAGGATGCAGTAGAGCACAATGTAACTTAGGATATTGTTATGCACTTGGTATAGGAACAGTAAAAAATGAAATAAAAGCATTTGAATGGTATTTAAAATCAGCAGAAAATGGAAGTAAAATAGCACAAAATAATTTAGGAGATTGTTATCAGTATGGTAAAGGAATAGATAAAAATGAAACAAAAGCATTTGAATGGTATTTAAAATCAGCTGAAGGTGAATTTGCAGTATCACAAGATTATATAGGAGATTGTTATTATTATGGCATTGAAACTTGTAAAAATAATGATTAATGACAAAGCAGTTTATTGGTATAAAAAATCATTAGATAATGGAATCAAAAAAGCAAAGGATAAATTAGATGATACTTTATTAGGTGTTTAGGTTTAATTAAGTAAAATTATTTTGATATGGTTTTAGAGAATTCTTTAAATTTTCTTAGACAATTTATTGTATATTTAAACTACTCCTTTTTAAAGTTAAAACAAATTATTTAAGAAATTTTATTAAATGGAGCCAGACTTTATAATGTGCTGAAATTAACGACGGTTTCCCATGACGTTACCGTCTCTAGTAGTTTCAGACTTGAAAGATTAGATGCATCTAAGGGAAACGTTCCATTATCATTTTATTAATAGAGTGTTATTTTCTTGAGTATAAGAAATTATTTTGTACATAATCTAACCTGTAAATGGCCATGTGATTTTTTTTAGACTTTTAAATAAATACACAAGATTATTATAAAAATACATAGTTTGGATATAAAATAATTTTGTAGATTTCGCCAGACGCTATTCTTTTCTCCTGTACTCATCAGTAAATATCTTTAATCCAATCTCAATAATTCCTTAAAAATTATATTAGATTTTCCTTTCGCCTCAACGAAAAATATAAAATTTTGGATGACTTTAAAGGATTTTTGTAAAAGGATTAGATATGTAATAATAATATTATTATGAAAAGTTAATTAATCTACTTGCTTTCACAAAAATTAAATATAACAGTTAAGTTAAATTTCAATTTCATATATTTTTATTAATGAAATAAATGAATAATTGTCGTCTCTAACTATATGTAATTTGTTGAAATCCTCATTATCAATTTCATTATTAATAGAAAATATAATTTCATCGCTTTCTCTTTACCTATATCACAATCACTATCAAGTTGATAAAAAAAATCCTATAAAACTCGTGAACCAGAATTTATGGTTCTCCGAACTTTTCAGGATTTTTATAATTACAATAATATCTTTTATCCATTCATTTGAACTTTTTTTAAAGTCATTTGTTTCATTTAAAGAATTCTCAAATTATCATATTTTTCCTTTTTTTAAAAAAACATATGGGAAAAGTGATACAGAATTATATTCATTATTTGATATGACTGCGATAATACATAATATACGCGAATCATAAAATAGGATGATGGAAGTACTTAATATTACATGATCATTTTACGAGAACACGATTGAAAAACGGTCCTTGAGCAAATCGTTTTTACAAGAAGAACCATCTGTCGATTTTAATCAAAGATTCAATCAATAAATGTGAATTTCTTTAAGAATTTGAACGGTTAAATAAAACCGATTACCTCAGGAAGACTCGGACGGAAGTAAGACCGAATTTAGCAAAAGAGTAAACGAATGGAACATAGACGAACAAGGGAAGACGAAAGGTTAAAAGATAAAAATCCCCAAAAATTTAAAATAACGCTAGATTAGATTAGGTTGATTTTTAGATTTTGTTAAATCTTTTTTATAACTCTTTGATAAATGTAGAAGCTACTTCGATAACATAGGTTATCGATTAGTAGATAAGGAGGGTGCTTTTTATCTCCAGGATGTAGTATTGGAAAAGGGTTTTTTAATGTAATATTGAAATGATAACCGACCATGTCAAGCTATTACGAGAATTATCTAAAGAGTTTTATAGCAACCGGGGCTGCAAATTGAGAATTCACGTGAGCGTTCCATATTTATCAGTTATGCAATATAGGAATTATTGTTAATGTGTAATGCATTGTAGTATAAGCATTTTTATTGTATTAAATATAGTATGAATTTATGTATAAGATTTAGTCTATAATTTGCTAAGAACTAACATATATGATATAAATTAAAGTACATTGTTCATTATAATATTTAATAATAATATTAGCTAACTAAAAAATCGTAGTAAATGAATCTAAGGTTTTTGATTGTTTCCCTCAATAATCTTATTTTCGCTTTCATTATCACTACTATTACTTGAATCATTGTTTAAAGGAGATGATGAGTTAACAGATGCTGAGGAAATTCCTGTTGAAATATTTGGTTTACATTTATTAAATGTAAATAATAAATAATATTCCCAAGGTTGTAGAAATCGAGATGGAGTTAGCGGATGTTCTGATCGTATTTTTGGTTCACCTTTTTCTATTATTGTTTTAGGAGTGATAACTTTCTCCATTAAACACGCTGGGCAAGTACACGAGAACATTATGAATGTCTGTATATTTGAATATTTATCCTTTGAGAATTCTTCTTTTTTTTTTTTCTTTAAAAAAAAATATTTTTTTTTTTTTGCTTTATTTATAAAGAAAATTGTGCCTGACAACTCGACGGACATCGGAATATAAATTAGTATTTGAAGGAATTATTCTCTTTTAGGATCCTATTTTCAAAATAGTCATTGGTAAAGCTCCAGTAAATCATTTTTAATGTTGATAGCTTATATAACTATTACACAATTTAATTATTAAACTAATTCTAATTTCATTATGATCAGCAATTGAGAATCATGATTTTGAACATCTATGTGACGGTAAATAGCAACAGCGAAATGCCAATTTACCACACTGATAAAGTGACAAAAGTATGCATCCACACGTGAACCCACGCGGGTCTATATCGTTATCTGAATTATTAGATAACAAACCTTTATTTAGTTTCATTTTACTTCTTGATTAGTAATTTTCTTTAAATTTTCCTATAAGAGATTTGTTGGCAAAGAAATTCTAAAATGAATAAATTTCAAAGGTTCAAAAAAGAATTCCGGATATTAAAAAAATATAATCTTAAAGTCATCAATGACAATAATAAATTAATTTCTCTCTTATAATGTCAATAGCGTTATCTGTTATTGTTTAATATATAATTCAACTTGTAATTTATTAAATGTATGAAATTCTTTAACAACTCGTCGTTCGTATACTGCCCTTCTATTACTTTTACGATTTCATGAACCAATCACCACATTAAATCCGCATACTTCGCAAAGACTAATTCACCTAACGTAAAAAGTTATTATATGAAATATATGAAATATCAATAATATTCAATATTTGCGATATATAATTTTATCGTAGAAAAAAAAAATATACAAAAATTATATATTTTAACATACTGTATACGAAATAAAAAGTAATAAATTTATCAATAAAAATTACTTTCTTCAAATGTTTATCCTGTGGCCTTTTGAAAAATTCCAAGTGGAATCCCTTCCCTTTCTCTTCTTCGTTTTTCATTTCTCGCTTTATCCTTCAGTTGGACGTTCGTTCGATTTTTCAAAGGTCCAGATGACATGCTTAATATAAGAGTCCAATTTGTTCCAAATTTTTTCATCCCTTCTTCTAATTCATCTAATTCTTCTTGCGTCCACTCAATGCGCTTTTGTTTCTTGCGTTTAAACTTATTTTGAAGTATTAAATGTGTTGAGGATCGTTTACTAACAGATTTATTAGTATGAAATGATTCATCAAATACATCTTCAGAGGAAGACGAAATTTTACTATCATCTTGAACGTTTGACATAATTAGCTAAAAAAATTTATAAAATCGCGGGTTTTAACGCGAAAAAAAGTCAAAGTTTTTCTTTTCGAAATCACAAAGGAAAAATTAAAATTCATTCTTATGACCTATTTTATATGCAAAATGATCGGATTACACAATGATTTCACAATGAATGATCTATTTTTTTTTTTGATCTAGGAATGTCTTTTTCTCTTTTTTTTCGTTTCAACTTCAGATATTTTTTACATTCTCATTTTCTGATCCCATTTAATTTTATTACACCCTCTTATTCAACATACGTTTCCATAATGAATACACAAGTAAAAACCATTGATCCGTCAACGATACATTTTTCTTCTGAAGAAATCGAAGATCCTAAATTTAGTGTGTCAGATCCGAATACTATTTCAATTCTTAAAGAGGCCGTAGAGTTATTAAAAGAAGATAATGTAATTTCTATACCAACGGAAACAGTTTATGGTTTAGCTTCAAATGCTTTGTCATTAAACTCAATAAAAAAAATTTATGCAGTAAAAAATAGACCCGCAGATAATCCTTTAATTGTACATGTTTCTTCATTAAAAATGTTAAGAACTTTATTACCAAAAAATAATGATAATTTTGGTGAAATACCAGAAATTTATGAACAAATCATTAAAAAATTTTGGCCGGGTCCTTTGACCATTTTATTACCAAAATCTTTACTAATACCTTCAGAAGTAACTTGTAATTTATCATCAGTTGCAGTTAGATTTCCTTCAAATCCAATCGCGAGAGCTTTAATATCATTATGTGATTTTCCATTAGCAGCTCCTTCGGCGAACACTTCAGGAAAACCTTCACCTACTTTAGCATCTCATGTATTTACTGATCTAAATGGTAAGATACCATTAATTATTGATGGAGGACAATGTAATTTTGGAGTTGAATCTACTGTTTTTGATGCAATAGGTTCTCACGGACCAGTTATATTACGACCCGGTGGAATAACATTTGAAGCATTATATAAGATGCCTGGAATGGAAAATCTTAGAGTATACAAAAAAGATTTTGTTGATAAAAAACTTGAAATAGATCCGACAACACCTGGAATGAAATATCGACATTATTCCCCTGATGCCGAAGTTATTTTGGTAGATATTGATGATAAACATAAATCTCGTGATGTAATGGAAAGAGAAATTGAAAAAATAAGAAAAAATGGTAAAATGACAATTGGAATATTGGCCACAAGAACTTCGTACATAAGTTCAAAGGAGGAAAATGGAAATAAAAAATCATTATCACAAGGAATAATAGAATATACTTTGGGTGATTCAATGCATCCCGAACAAATTGCAAAAGAATTATTTAAAGGGTTGAGACATTTGGATGAATGTAACGTAGATTGTATAATTGTCGAAGGAATTCCAGAGGAGGAAGAAGGCTTAGCCGTTATGAATAGATTAAGAAAAGCAGCATCAAGAATTATTAATGAATAAAAAGAGAGTATATTTATAATATTAAAAGTTATTCCATGTAAAAAAAAATGATGTTTATAATCCTAATTTTAATTACCAAAAATATCAATAAAGGACAAAAGAATTATATTGTTACAAGTATAATGAATTAATAAATAATTATGTAGTGTTCTAAAAGCAAGGTTTAACTTAATCGATCGTAGTAGTATTTAAACTTATATCATTCATTAATGAACTCAAGTTGTTGACTTCTTTATCTACTGAATCTAAATTATCATCTACGGATTCCAAATGTTTTCCATATCTCAAATCTAACAAACAAACAGGGGGTGAACGATCGATAAAAAAATCTTGAGCTCGTTTTCTTTGACCAGGAATCGTGGGAGAATTTGAAATAAGCTTTGACACTCTCAAAGCATAACATAACGCTCCCAAAAACCATTCCACATCTTCCATTGTGTAAAATGGGTCCTCACCAGATTTTTTTGGTGTGGAGGTAACAGATTTTACCTCATTACGAATTGGAGGTTTTTTAACATCACCTCCAATTTTTGCATCAAACTTAGTCTCAACCTGGATAACAAGAATTAATCAACAGTGATCGCTAGTTACTCTAAAGAGCTGTGTAATAAAAAGTCTTCTCGTACCAATTGTTGAGGTTCTAAAAATTCACCGAAACGTTGTGCGCGACTTGCGCGTCTTGTAGCTTCATCGGGATCTGAAGCAATTGAAGTGTCCATTATAATACTAGAATTATGTGTCAAATTTCTATTCCACTTTCTACCTCCTAAAAGAAAAAAAGTGTTAATCGATCAAGGAAAAAGTTTATTATTAAAATTTTTTTTCTATTTTTAGATTGCACAGAATGGGACTAATGATTTCGGTATAACCTCTATTATATCCTTTTTGGCTTCCATTATTTTGTTGGTTACGTTTACGAGTCATAATAATTATAGCAGTATAACTTTCCGCAGCTTAGGTAAAATCATAAAATAATGGAATCAAAAATAATATAAATGCTTTTGTATGTTGTGGAACATATTTTTTAAAAAATTATTGAAATGGAGTTAATCATTTATTTTTACCTCCTCTCCAGTCAAAAATTTTTCCGTGTTGACTAATTTACATTGGAACTTTTTCTATTCTTTCCGAAGTAAAATGGATAAAAAAATATTGATTGAACCTAGAATTGAACCTCCTGCATTTGATGTTACGATTCATGGAGAAGAAATCTATCTTCCGTATGTAATTTATCGTTATTGATATTTAGCGATATATCTATATATTTTATTCACAATTTCATTATTCTTGTTAGTAAGCAGACTCCAACTGAAAGACTCTCAAAACAAGTAAAAAAATTATGGCAAGAGCGAGATTTTCGTAATTTAACCATTGAATCCTTAGAAAAGGGTGAAAGCTCAGAAAAGAAAGAATCAAAAGCAGATGATAAAGCTACTAATATCTCTGTCATGAAAAATACCATTAAGGAAGCTGTTGCGTGAATATGACCTTTTTTTTTTATTGTATAATCTTTCAGATTTTTATTTGAATTAAAAACTTTAGAACTCACTTACATTATAAAACTAAAATTTGGTTTTTAATTTTATTTAATAGTGCATCACATAATGACATTGGTATAGGAATTGATGTATTGAATTTAATTTTATCCGATTCTCGACCAAATTTCCAACCATCAAATCCATTGCCAGTCCCTTCTGGTATGATACAAAATTATGGTCATAGCCTTCCCCAACTAAGTAAACATTCTCAATTTCAGAATTTTAAACTGATGTTGGGAATGAAACGCAAGGTTTGAATAGCAACTTAAACATGCTGCTGGGATTATATCATCAGCAGCTAAAAAACTGGGTAATATTGTTGAAAAAGAAAGAACATTCTGGAACGAAGCAGTATCTTTAAGAGAACATCACTGGACCTTACAACGTGGCGGTGGCAAAGAAAAAAACGTTGGTCTTCAAATTTTTGTTAGTTATGGTTATCAACTTGGTTGAGCAATTTTGTGGATATTCGAAATCTTATCCGTTTTCACGTTATTGATTCAGCTGGGTCTAGTTTTTTGGAAAACACTGCAGCACAAATTTTGAGATCGTCAGATGAAAAACAAATTGCAGTTTCACTGCCACAAAAAGCTAAAGGGATAGTTAAATTGCGTTTACGTAAAAGTTCTAAAGCCCCAGGTTATGATGGACCATTCGTGCAGGAAAATTCTCGTATGAGTTGCTTTAATTTTCTTTTTTCATAATCAAATGAATATAATACTTATTAAGAATTGTTTAGTACTTCGCTTTGAATCAATCGAAGGTTCAAATATTCATCAACAACTTTTAGCTGCTCAGGAAGCCGTCTTTGAGGCTGAGTTGTTTGAACAAGTATGTCTTATCACATTTTTATTCTTTGCTTTTGTCTTTTTTTTTAAATGAACGAAATTAAGATGCAAATTGTTGAGATGACGAGAATAAGTCAGCTTCATCAGTTTAAATATAGGCGTAACTGAGGATATATAACAAGGAATAAATAATAAATTTGGAAATATAATATTCTTAGTTAGGACAATAACATAGATATATGTAGTCAAAATATTTAATTATTAATTTATCTCTCTTATATTATTTAGTTAGTTAAGGAAGCGCGTGTAATGACTAATGTAATACTTCTTGAAAATGAAATTTGTCTTCAAGTTTACCCTGGTGTGGATTTGACAATTCAGTGGGTAAATATTACAAAGAATTATAATACGTTTGATCCTTGAATTGTAAAATTAATATCTTTATTTCATAGGCTAATATTGACACAATACAAGAGAAAGAGGAGACTCGATCCACAGATGATGATTGGACATTTCAAACAGATAATAATTTTGGTAGGACAATTTCACCAGAACCTTCTACATGTACCGTATTAAAATTAGCCATGGATCTTTTGGTTCGGAGATCTCATCGGCGAAACTTTATCAGGGAACAAGAACGTGTAATACAAGGGAATAGAGGTGTACATAGAGATAGGTAAATAATTAAATGATTCTTTGCTAATTCGCTATTAGTGCTTTATAGATCTTTTTGTTAATATAAAATTTCTTCTTTTAAATTATTAAATAGTGGATATGCTCAAATCCTTACTCAACCCCTTCACCTACTTAAATATCATTTCTTTTGTATTCATTTACGAGAAATTTTAAATTCAACTACCAAGCCCTTAAGAGACGGTGGTGTACCAGTTCAAATTCATTTTATATCTAATCTTTCCAAAGGCAAAGAGTTGATAGAAGAAGTGTGGAAAAAGATTGGTAATGATAAATTATCATTATTTACTGGATCGGTTATCATAATTATCGATTACAGGTAAATTAAAGATATAGTCATAGCATTCGATTTACATTGGAATCTCCCGAAACATTGACGCTTCATTTATCACATATGGATATGAAAACTAGAAATTTGTCCCAATTTCAGGAATCACTTACCCGAGAAATTAAATTACTTTTATTAAGAATAGTACTTGAAAATTTAATTACTTTAACAGATCTTAACGATATTGTAACAAATGCCGGTAAATGGTATTTGGATTCGCCAGCATTGATGATATATAAAGATATGCCTCCAGCAGTGCCTTCATCAGCTTTTACGAAGAAAAAATCTTTTTTTGATTTTGATGATTTATTGAAAGATGAAATGTCAACTCTTAATGAAGAAGAAAAGAATAAAGATGAATGGAAGCCTGAATATTGGAGACGTCCAGTGTAAGTATTATGTGTATAATATAAATATATATTTTATGTGATAATTAGGTTTAATTGTTTTTTTTTTACATCGTAACTAGTAAGATTACAATCGTTGATGGATATTCACCCGATAAATTAGCAGTTAAAATTGAAGCTGCTTTAGTAGATGTTAAACCAGAACTTATCATAGGTGCTAGTGGTAAAAACATTCGCAGAGAGTTTGGTGAAATGGTTTATGAATTTTTAGCTAATTTGTTATGAGTGGAAGGTTATGTTTTAGAGAAAAATTCTTGAATTTCCAAAAAATTCAATTTAAAGAGAGTTATTATATCATGATATTTTTTTAGTTGTACAAAGTATATATCATTTATATCCATTGAACTCTTAAACAATACTATCAATAGAATTTCGCTTTATTAATGAAAATAAATGCAAAAATGCACATATTTTGATTTAGAGGTTAACAGGCGATAAAGTTATTAAATCTTTATTATTTATAGTCTTTGTGGTTGTCTTTGAAGATGATGCAACTTCAATTGTTGTGGATGGGGTAGCAGATGAAGATGCAGATGAAGATGCTATTGAAGGAGAGGACATATTGTGGAGTATCAAAAAATAACTTACGAACTAATATAGCTTGTACAATTACAACAAACATTAATAAAATGTTAAGTAAAAATGGATTATCATTTGTTGGCTGTCCTGTTGAAAAATTTGAATTATGTAAATTTTGATGATAATTTCTATTATGATTCGGATGGCGATAATTATCGTTTCAACTATCTTTTGGTTGAAATTTAGCATAATAATCTTTTGTCCTTGATTCATAAAGATCTTGTACGCATTCTGGTAATTCATCAACAAATACACCTAAAAACGAAAATAACAAAAAAAAAGTTATTAATGGAAAGAAAAAAAATATATATACATTAACTTACCAGGAGATCCTTCATAAATTGAGAAAGAAGGCACAACTGTATTTGGTGGTATTACTGTGTTATCTTCGATTCTACAACAATCTTTTATAATTGCAAATCTACCAATAACACAGTTTTTTCCAATATGTACAAAAGAACCTATTGTTGCTGCTTCAACAATACTTCCTTCTCCAATAGTTACATGATCTCCTATTTTCATAGGATAATAACTGAATATTCTATATTTAATTAAACGATAAAAAAAATAAATTAAATTAAGAGTTAATTAATTATCATAATTATTATTTTAGCTAGATCAAATATGAAATGTTAATTTACCCTTTGTATGTTTTGTATGGGGGTCGAATGATGCTTCCTTTTGCTAGAAGGCAATATCTACCAATGGCAACTACTACAGCATGACCACCTCCAGTACGTCTCAAATCCCCTCTGATAACGCATTCGGTCTGAATAATAGTCTATACAAGAGAGTAACAATTGTTAATAACAATAAAAAAATTAATTTATTAACAAAAGTATTTTCTCGCGATATACCTTTCCACCCAATATGATATTTTGACTTCCACAGATTACGGACTTACGACTTACTTTATTACCAGTGTCCTGACGAATCGGTAAATAGCAAACCGTTTCGATGTACTCGGAACGAGGATAATAAACGATTGGTGGCTCCATATTAATAAATCGAAAGCAATCGAAGCTGAAGAAACGAGTCACTATTCACGTAATCATATATCACAATATTTGTGTTACATGGGTTGACACAATATTCGCTTTAGACAATTTAGCTACATTGTGCATATATGTTGTAGCATTCTTCATCACGTAACGTCACGATGGTGTCTACATGGATGGGTAAGGTGATAAATCCGCGAATTCCTAATTATGGACGGATTGCATGTGAAATATGTAATTGTTTACGTTACCCTGCTGATCATACATACATGTTCTAACCTTATGTTAAATTTTAAACTTTGAAACCCCTGGAACAAGGTATGCCATATATAAAAATGGATTGTTGTCTATTTATAATACTGTTGATCAAAGATCCAAAATTTATATTCAATTAAAAAAATAAGTAATCTTTTTTTTTATTAAAATCAACAAAATCCTTTACATTTTTTTTATTTAAATCAAATACAAAATAAATTCCAACACAATTTCAGAGCTATCATATGAATATGAAAAGTTAACAAATTCATTCACATTCTTCTTTTATTAAAAAATTATTTTGTTCTTGATTATTAAAAAATCTCCCATCAGAATAACCCATACAACCAGCATCCGATTCAGCAGAGACTCCTAGCCACAGTAAAGTTGATTTGATGGAACCAGCATCATAGAGTAAATTCATATCGATTTGATTCTCCGAATTTATATCGACTTGATTTGGAACCCCTTCAACAATATTGACTTGATTTGGAATCTCATAATCATCAATACATTCTTGCTTTATATACTCCGAACAAATTAAATCCGTGTCATCCTCCACTTGCCGCGAGTTTCCTAAATCTGAATTGATTACTTGATACGGCATCACGTTAATACTTTCTTGTTTTACAAAACCAGGAAAAAGCAAATTTGTATCGACATGATTACCCAAATCTGAATCTGAATTGTCATTATTGGGAATCTCATCAATACTTTCTTGTTTTATATAGGATGATCTCAAGGTTTTTCTTTGTTCGTGATTTTTGAGCCCACCTATTTTTTACAATCACGATTCGATCTCGCATAAATTGGGAATTGATGATCTCTAATAATTGATTATACTAAAAGACGCGCAAAATTTTCCGAGATACGCGCGAGTTAGTAATATATTTTTTTTTTTTTGAGTTAATCTTCTTACCTTTTCTTTGATTCTAATACTCTCAAACGTCTTTCTTCGTCAGTTTTCGGCCTATTTGGATCATTATCCCATCTTGTACCTCGAGGTGGATTAATATTATGTTTGGTTTTGAGATGCCGTCGTAGTATAGACCTCGCATTCTTTCCTCGATATAGTTTATTGCAATATGTACAAGTAAACTCTAATATTCTAATCTTCTTTTCTTGTTCTGTGACATTCTCTTTATTATCACATTCCGTGGGCTCACTCATTTGTATTTGTTGTTGTTGAGGACACGAGGTTTCTTGTATTTGTGATTGGAAGAATATTGGTTGTATTAGTTGAACTGTATCCTCTGGTGAATTAGATTCTGGTTGTAAAATTATAGTATTCCATGGTAAAGTATCAATAATTTGTAGTGACACGTGTGTAGCGAAAGGAAGTAAAGGCACTGCACCTTCTTCAGCAATATAATAGTCAAGCGAACAATTTAAAATTTCTGACATATTATTATTATGATACTTTTTTTTCGCTTTTGATTATTAAATGCAAATAGCGAAAGCAAAATAAAAGTTATGGAAACTATATATGTATATATTATAGAGCACCCTATTATGTAATCCCGATTCGACGAATTGACGCGTATATTATGATAATCAACTTGTTTTTCTTATGCAGTGCTACATCAAAAAATAATAATTATTTTTACAAGTTTTTCTACTTTGTTGAAAAAACTAGACACTGAAGTAGCATAGTTATCACTTCATTCGAATATAAAAAACCATAAAATTTTAATCAAATATATGATTGTTGTTCTGAAAGTTTATACATTTTATTAATTTTTTAAATAGCGATTTATATTAAATTTTTGTATAATTGAACCATTGGAATTTTCTATGATGATCAAAAAAAAGATCATGTACATAAGTGATCGAAAGATACGATCATAATGGAGATTATTTTTCTACAAACTTATTAAAACAATACTGCAAAATTTATTACATTTTACATTCTTGCTTTTTTATAAAAAATGATGTTTAAAAGTAGCTCTAAGAAGCACAGCTTTAATTAATTTCGATTTAAACATTGATCAGCATTGTCATTTTATTATAATAGTCATTACAACTTTCGATGTGTACTAAGTACGATGTATTGGACATCCTTACCAAAGAGGAAATAATTAAAATCTATTAAATGCAGTAAATTCTTTTGAATGAGAATGATCGCAGAAAAGTAAATTGAAATATTCTTGTTCTATATATCATTTAAAAAGAGAATAATTTAACAAAATATAACACGATAACTTATTTTTCACTTTTAGGAATAACATAAGGGTTGAATCTCTTTCCTCCACCCTTACTTATTGCTCTTGAAGGTGATGTTGGTGCTGATAAATTTCTTTCTAACTTTATTTTCTCCATTGATAATGAAGTAGATAGTTGTTGTGGAGATGAAGGTTGCGAGTACGATTTTGTTGTAGAGATATTTGATGATGTATCTTCTTGTTTCATTTGCGCTAATTTTCTCTCTAGGGCTTGTATTTTTGAATCAGTACTAAAAAAACGACATTGGTAAGATTAAAATTAACATTAAACATTTGCCATTGTTATCAGATATATCAATTTGCAAACTAACCTAGCATTGACCATTTTATGTGCTTTTAACAAAGAAATTGTCGTTGGCCTGTTAATAACCGATGATGAAGGTCGTTTCTTGATACCGCCCAATTGTTTACTATCATGATTTTCAGGTGCCTAATATTAACAAGTAAATAATTATATTTATTAACTATAAGAAAAGAGAGTCAAGGTTCGAAACTGATATAATTACCGCATATGCAAAGGTTACTATCATGGATCGATTCTTAATCAATTTTGAATGCATAGCTGTCATCGCTCTCAAGGCTTCCTAGGTGCAATTTGATATACAGAACACATAATTTTGTGATTAAAAAAACGCAATTAATACTTATTTATTATGTTGAGATGGAAACAACGTAAACAAATAACGTACCTCTTTTTTACTATACTCTAAGAAACAATAACCCCTTGGTTGACCACGTTTTGGTCCACTCTTATGAAAGAGATAATCAAGATGGGTTATTTTTCCAAAAGGTTCAAATAACTTTACAACAGTATATCTGTGAAATAAAAGAAATCAATTAGTATTGATTAGTTAATTGAATCCTAGTACACCAAAAAGTAATACTTACTCATTTATTGAAGAATCTAAATTTCCAATATATAAACGTTTGTCGTCCAACTAAAATGAGAGGAATAATAATTTAAATTTTAATAGATCACAAA
>NQWY01000229.1:0-13373 GCA_019425655.1 Rhizophagus prolifer
AATTACAATATTTCATGTTTAATTATGTGTATGTTTATATTCATTGATTTAATTGTGTAGCGAGTAAACCTAATACTTTGTGCGTCAGTCATTAATTCCAAAAATTAAATGTTTATTTAAATTCAAAAGCTCGATATAATAAAATTTGACACTCTTGTTCTTTCCATGATGATAAAATGCAATCTTTTATAAAAAGTGCTAAAAAAATTATATGCGTTGCTTAGAATAGTAAGTGACTTTTATTTATTGCATTTCTTTACAGAAATAATGAAAATTGTGTGAATTACGCAGTAGCTAACTATGCAGAAAAAGTAAAAATTTTTTTAATAGAGAATATAAATGTGCCTTCTAGTAAATTTATTCATTTGGTAGATAATAAAATTCTTTGGAACAAAAGGTTCAGATGTTAGCTTGATTCACAACAAGAATAATAATACCATTATAAACAAAAAGTATATGGCTTAAGTAGAGATGTACTAGTTAAAATAGCGATTTTTATTTATTATGATAAGCAAGCCTAAAAGTATAAAGATATTTAGTAGCCTTCATCAGGCTTCATGAGTCCTTTTAACTAATACCATCTTTTAATTAGAATTTAGAATTTTTAATATTGCATTTATTAATTAACATCACGTTAAAATTTTTAATAAAATTTTTGACGTTTGAATACGAAATGAATGGTTAATTAGGTAAAATTCCTGTTTTGTGTAATTTACTAAGTCCATTTGTTTTTGATTACAAAAAAAAAAATAAATATTTAGATTAAGCCTCTAATGACTTATAAATAGAGTTTTAGGTTACAATACATATACTGCATTTTACGACGTGGCCAATAAATTTTTCTTATTTTATTTTTGAGTCTCTTATTAACAATAATGAACCAAATCTTTCATTTTATATCTAGTTTTCAATAAGTCGATTGCCTTTTTTCACAACATTTGTAAATAAAAGATATATTGTTTCTAAGAATTGAACATATGGATGAGGCCGTTTTTCATGATGTGTACTTGGCATAATATAAGTCCACCAACGAATTGGTAAAAAAACCAAATCCATGAGCGTTTGAGACTGTGGGCATTCGTCATAACAGGAACAAAGTACTCCATTGGCGATAATCGTTCCAGCTCGTGTATAGAAGCTAATGTACTTATCATGCAATTCCTGTTTAAAATATCAAAGTAATTAATAGTCAAGAAAAGTAATCAATATTGAAAAATTAAACTCACGATTGTTACATCATCCACGATAACTGAAACTAGCTTATTGTTATCATCTGATACCAAAATTTTTGTTTCTCCAGGACGTAAATCTTTGGCGAATATAATTGATAAATCTTCATCAAAGACATAGTGAGTAGTTGTAAGTCGTAATTGACCTAAAAAGAATAAATTATACAAATAAATAATTTATTTATTCACGAATTATAATAAATTATTTCATATAAAAAAAAATTACCTTTAGATCCATCTGGTCTAGTAAAGTTAACTTTAGCAAACTTCTCTTCATGATCGAGTTTACCAATGTGGGCAATAAGATAAACATCTGAATACTCAGCAATCCCATTTCTTATGTTTGACAACACTCGATCCCCTGTTTGAAGTTCTGACATTTGTATGATCCTTCCCGATTCAAGCTTAACTTGTGTTTCAAGCTCGAAACAACCTCATTTAGGTCTCTCTCAAGTTTATTTATTTTCCTATTTTTCTCATTTAGGTCTTTCTTAAGTTTACCTAATTTGTAAGTAAGGTTATCTATTTGTTTAAATAGAGTATTCATAACGCCCTTGCATTGGCTTCACCTTCTCTCCTTATAATATCATCGTATTCTTTTTGTCGTTTCTCTTCTGCTTCTTTCGCAACTCTTGCATTTTCTTCTTGTTCTTTTCGGACTTTTTCAAGTAAATCATTTGTATATACTCCATCTATAGCAATAATTTGATTTTGTAGTTCTTTAAGTCGTTGTTTATGTACATAGCTATCAGGCTTGTAAATATCTGGGTTCGGAGAAATAGCCCACCGATTACCCATGGAATTGACAAGAGCTTTAATTGGGAAATTCCAAGAAACCTTTTTAAAATATTCGGAATCTTCAGTCTGCTTACTATTACAGTACGAAAAGACAGCAATCATGTGTTGAAGAGCCTCATCCCCTAGAAATAACCTTATCATGTTGACCATTTCCTTTTGTTCTTCTGTGAACCTTTTGGCTTCTAAATAAATAAACAAAGTATTTTAAATATATGCTTTTTATCGTTGAATGAAATTAACAGTATTTTCACTTACCAATTACAAATAATATGGCCTTAATCCCATAAGCACATTTTTGGATGGTTCGAGCGATTTCTTCTAAGATAGTTTCGTTAGGGTCATCAGTATCAAAAAGCCCTGGTGTGTCGACAATGTTATAAATTTCATTATCAATTTCGATAATCGCAAAACCAGATTCTTTGGTAACAGCTGACTAATCATTTTTTTTGAGTTAGAAAACTAGTAAAAGTAAAAATATTTAAAGACGAGTACATTTTATTCTTTATACTTACAAAGCTATCTGAGACATTGAAAGTCGGATTCTCATCTTTAGAAGTTCCCAACAATAAATTTCCTAACGTACTTTTGCCAGCGCCTTGCCGAGCAAATATGTAATATATTTTTAATGGAAAAAAAAAAAAATTTTAAATGACTAAAAAGAAAAGACAAAATATCAAAAGCATACCCGTTTTTCCAATTATGAGTATTACTGGTGCGTCGATATCCGATGGTGGAAGCCGAGATGGTTTTGGTTTTAAGTCTAAAGGGTAAAAATCGATAAGGATTAAAAAATATGAATTTCTTAAAACGGATTTTATATTCCTTAAATATCATCTGCTATAATTATTAAGATCATAGAAATAATTGATTTACTAAAAAGAAATGATGTTTAATCAAAAGTTCGGAAAGTAGAAGTTACTTAACGGTATAATATACATAAATAAATATCAATATGTTTGTTAGATTATATACCTGCTGGAATGTCAGTTCCGAAAAATATCTGAGATAAATTCAAGATATCAGTTAATAATCAATGAAAATTCTTATTAAATTTTCACGCATTAAGAATAATTTCTTACATATTTAAGTACAAATATTGAAATAATTGTGATAATTAAAATTGGCCATTTTCCATAAGTAAATATTTCATTTCTATAATTAATTTGATCATTAACGGTAGATTGAGCTTGTACAGGAGGTTGACGTTGTCGATTTCTTAATGCTAGTTAAAATATATTAATTTATTTAAACTTTATACAACTAAGCGAACTAGCTATTATCAATAAAAAAAACAATAACAATACTTGAATTATTGGTGTCCAACATATTGCTTCCACTAGCTCTCGATGAACCAGCATTTTGTTCATCCGTTGTAAGTGTATCATCCCGCATTTGTTTTTTTATTTTCACTTAAAATAAATTTCAAAAATAAATATTTTGAGGATAAAATAATTTTGGAAGTGAATTTCAAAAAGTCATATAAATAAAACGTAATCATTTACTAATTTTGGGCAAATGTCCTATTCAAACTTTTTATTTGTCACGCCAAAAATACTTGCACATCATATATTATTACTATAGTAAGATGTTCTGATTAATGCAGTGATGAGAAAGCGTGAGAAAGAAAGCAAAAATACTAAATGATAATCTCCACTAACTTAATATGGAAGGACTTATAAGATAAGGGATAAAGTGTAACTATCTACAAGCTGTATTCGATAATAAATGAACCTGTTATTTAAAAAGGATTTTGTTTTTTTGAAAAAAAAATATTGCGCGTTATAACGTTACTTATTAAACTATACAACAAATCGATGCAAAGAACTCTGTTTTATTAACGTCAATTATTAATAAAAGTAACAACAAAATAATTTAGAATTCATAAAATATTTACACTATATACAGTATATTATATAAAAATCAACGCTTTAAATATTTTAATATTTCATATTACCGCTATAATTATGATAATTGAAAAACTAAATTTATGATCTCCGTCGAATAGTGACAAAAAAATTTTCATTGAAGAATTAGCATAAAATATTTCTGTATTATTTTTATTACAAATTTATTTACAATTTAATAAAGAGTTTTTAACGCATATTGCACGTGGCCAATAATATTAGTATCGCAATCATTCACTTAATCAATAAGTTCAGGAAATGCCGTTGTTACTTGTTATTTAAAATTCTCTTAATGTTTGGATGACTGAACAGAAAAATGCAGAAAATCTAGATTCTAGAATGATCGTTCACTCGCTCGTTTTTTGATTTCTTAATTATTAATACTGTAGTCGACCCTAGTGTAAAATTTCTTTAGATTGATAATGAATCAAACATTTTAAATTTCATAGCAAATTAGCAACCAAAATGTTAAATTGAATTTCATTCTTAGATTTGGTTTCTTTAGATTCTATTTTTGATCTAAAAAAAAATATAGAAATATAAATTAGGCATAAATATAAAAAGTAAGTTCTTATAACCTTCTTGTCAATTTACAAAGGTTCTATAAAATAAATCAAAATTAGACTAGCCTTCGTTGACTGAGGGGCTGACTTCATTAGGCCGTCAGAGTCGCTGAAACTCAGTCAACACATATTGTAGGTCCTCGTATTTTTTGTAAAATTCACATATCTCCTTTCGTCGTCTTAATTGTTTTGAATGCTTCACTTTGAATTTAGCGAGGAATTCGTGAGATGTACTTCGGTTCCAAAATAATAATTTTTCAACGCGAGATCATTATTACAAAACAATACTTGTACAACAACAGATAATTGTGTCTACTGATCTTGACAAACTAAATATGTTTTAAATTGTAGTCGCTCACTTAACCGTCCCAAACTTAATAATTATAATTTTAAGCAAAGTCTATTTGTCAAAAACTATCATAAAATTAATTAGATTATATTATGTAATTCGATACAAAGTAAAAAAAAAAAAAGTTTGATTTTTTATCGTGTCTGCATGGTTCGCGCTAGAGAATTTGTAAATTTATCCATTTTTTTTTAAAATAAATGTGATCTGAAAAAATTTTATAGAATTCATTCCGCTACTAGACTTCAAGCACAAAATCATAATCTTCATTTTTATTTTCGATTTAGGAACGTTACACACGTTCCTTTTCTTTCGTTTTTTCAAAGGACGGACCTTGAATATTATATTGACTTGAACTTCAAAACAAAAACGTAAGTTGTCGCTTTTGTTATTTTTTTAAGGACGCAACTTCTAGGGACAGAACTTGGATTAACTATTAGATTTTTGAAATCTTTTGATTTTGGATGTTACTTTTCTTTTTTTCCTTCTTTTCCGGGGCAGACTTTTTGGATGCAGTAGTGATGCAGTTTTATTCTTAAAAATAGAAACTGTAAGTGGATTTGTCTTTGGAATTTTTTTTTTTTTTTTGATTCAGGAATATTATTAAAATTCTTTTTTAGAATTGTGAATTTCTGAAAGTACTTTAACATATGATAGCGTCAACAGATTTGGCTAAAGAATGCGGAGTAATTTACAGTATATTTTGATTGGTAAATTTATGATAAAAATATGGTTAGCTCACTGTGGACAAAGAAATTAATTTTAACACAATGGTAACGTAAACACATTTTTAAAGGATATATGACGAGAGATGTAACATGACACTGCGTACCAATGCTGCGTTGAAAAATTGTTACATTCCAACTTGTATGATCATAGTTTAGCGTTAACGAGTTTAGGGCTATATTTAGATTCACAGACTAGTCATGAGATCAATTGTGTTACATATGATATCGATATATTTTATGGAGACATTTTTTTACGAAATTGTTAAAATATATCATTTTTTATTCATCCCTAATATTGTACAAATGGAATGTAGTGTATGTAAAAAGCCCACAAATAAATGTTGTTCGAGGTGTCATACTAAATATTACTGTAGTCCATCGTGTCAAAAACAAGACTATCCCAATCATGTACGAGATTGCCCTTCAAGGACTGCGGATATTCTTGTAAAGAATGTTTTTGCCGATAAAATTCCCACAAACTTTGCGGTGCGATATGAATACGGCTTTACAAACTGCATACATCCTATGGATGAATCAAATCTTCTAGGGTTGTATCAAGGCCTTATAAAATATATCGAATGTAGTGCCTCTCAGCTCCATTCTTGGTGGGAAAGTGGAAATTTACCATTTCATATCAAAAAAGCTTTTGATGATGCGGGCTTCAAAAGTGGATACTATCGGTGGTTCTTAGAGAATGAACATGTTTTGCAAGGTCTACGTAAATATGAAGGCGAAAAATCTAGTAAAGATTTAATGGATAAGTGTCATGAAATAGTTAAACCATATCTTTCCGAACACGATCGAACAGTTCCCATCAAATCTCTTCCAGAATCAAAGCGTGTTGTTTTCGCGTTCTATTATACTATAGTCAGTGGACATATTCCAAGGATTGAAGAAAGAACTTGGATTGACTTTGGGTTTTGCTCTTGCAAATTTGGTAGTGACTACTTAGGGGAAATAGAAGAAAGACGATTGAGTGATATATATCGGGAACTAATTGTTCAAAAGGACTGTAAGGTTGATGAATTCCATGATGCTTACTTATCTGGATCAATAATTGATTTGTTAAGGAAAAATTGTAATAGTAACAATTGCAATTGGCTATCAGAAAACAAGATAGAGGTTAAAGGATATAATCATCCAACAAAGAGTGTCTACTACCTAAAGCAATATGTTCTGAGCGAATCCGTTGATCTCCAACGTTCCGTGCATGCAGATTATGGCTTTATGAATTGTCGTACAAAAGATGATGAAAGGCAACTTAAAAATGTTTATAGGAAATTAATCAAAAATCCACAATTTGATCCACGGGATTTGCATGAAGCCTGCTTAGCGGGAAAGATATTTGATTATGTCAGGTCCATTCTTCCTAATGATACATTGAAGGCCAACCTCTTTAAAAATATGTATCCTTTGAAAGACTTTGATTAATCTTATACTAGGGTGTTTGATTGTAATATTCATCATCTTTTAATAATCCAATAAAATTTTGATTTAATTTTGAGAAAAATTGAGTATTCATTTTTTAACAGTTTGAATGAAGCATTGGCAATTTAATGTAATGTAACAATTAATTGATGCAGGGCATAAAATTTAAACCAAATTAATACAATTTAGTCTATTTTCAAACCGACAATTTTATTCCTTTATTTATTCAAATAGTAAAAAAAAAAATTACTCTTTACGTTGTCATTTAATGACCGAAATGGAAGGCGCTTCCATATGTAAATCGTTCAAAAAATATACAATTTCGATGTTAATTTTTCTATTTATTCTAATGATCATCTATTATGAAATTTCTTAAAATTTGATTTTTTTTAAAGAAATTCCATCATATACTGTAAATGAAATTATGATCTAAGTACAAATATGTAGGGCGATACAATATTCGCAAAACTAACTGTATTTACAATGTATATTTATTTGATAGTGTCACTATATAAAAATTTTATCATCTTTAATTAAATTGATTTCTTTATAAATATAATAAATCGCAATCGATTTTACTGTCCTTTTTTAACTGATTATTATGTATCTCGTGTAAATATAAAGTCCTAATATATTTTTATTATTTCATAGCGATTTAAAGTCTGCGTTAACAGTTTTCCTCCAGTCGTGCTGCTGGATGGTTTAGGCTTTGGCGGTACATTTCTTCAGTTCAAAGGTTAACTACATTGAGCTTCCATGATGTATCAAGACAGCCACAACCAACATGACTTCAGAGACAGTGTGAAAAAAAAAATGTGGTGCACTAGCAAGACCCTGGAGACAGTTTGCAAAAAATGGTGTGGTTAAAAAAGAATCTTACTATGAATGTTTACATAGAAGATGGGTTAGAATGGAGAATTTTTACTTAGTCTAGGTTTCAGATAGACTTCATATTTGTATAATTCTTCTGTTTTATTATATCTAATCCCTCCTCCCAATTTCATGTCAATCATGGTATATTTAAATGGTTATTTGGATGGGGAAATATGAATAGTAAAGGTATGTTTAAGAAAAATATTATTCTCTATTGGGTCATATACTAGACATGATGTTTGTTCCATCAAAGAAATTCCTTCAGGATGGTATGGAAAATAGACCAGCATGATGATTGAATATTGTTTTTATATTTTATTTAGATAGGTCACTTTATACTTTCACACTTCCATGTACATTGTACTTGTATGTGTGCTGTTATGTAACATTCCATTAATACTGTACTTTGGTGCATTAAGTAATTTAAACCAAATCAAGCAAAATTGGTCAATTGAGAAAATGAATTAGCCTGTCTGCAATTTGAACAGATTGCTAATACTCTTGATTCATTAAAATAATGACTACTTGACTGTTGTATATTATAATAACTGAGTGGTTGAAATTGAGCTAGAAGTAGGTTAACATTTCTTGTTGTGTCTGTGACAACAATCCTGAGTGGAATTGGTATATATTGGAAGGGTTGTTCAGTCATATTGGTGAAATAAAAGTCATGCATTAGTTAGGTGAAAAAATTGTTTGGATTTATAGTACCACATTCCCTCCTAGATCAATACAATAATATGAGAATTAGCCAGTAAACTTCATATTATTGTCTGTGTCATCATTTTAAGGCACATAACAGAAGAAAAAAGATGACACATGAAATTAGTTTTTTTGCTTTTTTATGGGTAATACAGGTCAATTAACTAACAGACCTTCACTGTCCATCACTTGAATACTACTATAAATCTCACTTTTACAATAATATTTGAGAGCAAGAATACAATATCAAAAACTTTAAAGAGTAATATTGTATTTACTATAGGGTTAATGAAAAAATCTCAATCAACAAAATTATGATGCACTATGATAATTTATAAATATCATTAGTAAATTAAAAATTTTATCAATAATTCATTACACAGTACCTCATAAACGATTTCTAATGTTAAAGTTTCTAGTCCAATTTTTGAAATTTTGTTTAAAATACATTGCGTTACATGTATAATTACATTTTCCACATATTTCGTTATAAATTGGTATCTTAATATTTTTGATAAAAGTGCTCATGAGATTTTTTTTTACGAATTATAAATGGTACAGATTTTCAGATGATTAAAAAATATAAAAAGCAAAGAAATGAACATTTTTTGATTCCAAATCAGGCCTATAAATAGAATTCAATGAACACAAGCGGAAATCTTCGGAAATTACAACAATACCAATCACGTGGACTGACATCACCGATCATTATTCACATAATGACCTTTTTACATTTTGCAGCAATAAAGTTTTTTTTTTTGTTTAAAAAAAAACTATGTATGAAATTTTATGTATAAGAAATTTGCACAATTTAAATAATTCAGAAAAACTTTTTTTTGAATAAAACTAAAACTTTAACTATGTCACAAAAGTAAACTGAATTTTTTTTTTGTATTTGAAGTAAATAATGTGATGATGTCTATATCTCATAAAACAAATTTTCAAGTTGAATTACCACATTTTCTTATAAAAGAAATCTTTTTGTATAATTATTACTAAAAATTCATTACAGTACAGTGTTCGGCAATGACCTGGTCATTTGACCATTTAAATGATTTGTCTCGTCATTTCAGTCATTTGATTTTAATTGGTTGATATTTTATCACATGATTTCAATTTGATAATGTAGGCCAGAATTATAGTGCTGAATATTAATTTCAAATAACTTAAGTCATTTGTCATTTGGGTAATCAAATGCCAAATTCCAAATGGCTTGTCATTTGAATCATTTGTCATTTCAAGTCATTTGCCAAACACTGTTACAGTATGGTGTTAAGCATAATTTTTCAGTAATCATTAGTTTTCGTTGATTAAGATATTCAAAATAAAATTAATAAAGCTCATCAATTTTAGGACGTTCTTTTTTAGTGCAAAATAAATAAAAAAAATATTTAATTTTTAATGGGACACTACGTTTGGATAAAGACAATAAACAACAAGTGATATTTTTATTACGGATTCATGTAGAATCTAAAATATTATAAGTTATAAGGGGGTGGAACGCGTCACTAACACCTGATATCTAAATCCCATAAAGATACTATGTAAATAAAGTTTCAGATCTTTAGCTGATAATTTTAATACATTTTTTTTACATTTGCTGAATAGCTTTATTGATGATACATATTATGATTTGTGTATAATAAAGCAGCATCCATTTATTATAATATATTTGTATTTCCATTATTTACTTAAGTGTTCATATTAGCAACATGTTTATGAAAAAACATCTGTTATACATCATCAATACTCAAATAAATGACGTTTCATAACAATTATTACAAAACTAGTATCATTAAAAAAGGAGAACGTAGTAAAATATCGTGTGTAAGGTATTATTTAGAAAAGAGTGGAAAGACAATCAATTTTTATCAAACTGTTCTTAAAAAAAGATTTAGAGGTAGTCACTGCGAACTTATTTAAATTTTATCTTATGTAATCACTTAATATAACGGCGGTACTATATATTGTGCCTTCGTATGGCTTTAATTTACCTGTTATTAATCTCCAGTTTATTATATATGTTTTTTTAGCACTCTAATAATATATTAATTCATCAAAGTACTATCGAATTAGCTGATTTTGGATTGTAATTTCTGTTTTGTTATGGGAAATATCAAGTGGGCAACCACCTTTTTACACTGAACAAACACTAAATTTTATAGTGGTAAATATTATCAGTTATTTCATTAATTCGTTATTATTCTTATTTGAGAATTATATACCTAAAAGTTATTTTTTTAGTGATATTGGGATGGAATATCAGATAATCGTCCAAATATGAATCATGTGAAGAAAATAGTTCAGAAGACAACTTGGATCAAGTACTAATGTTAAAGGATGATAAACAAGAATCTGATTTTGCATCACAAATAATTAATCCTGTTTTTAGCATTAATCATTGTTAGTATTAACCGGTTACCAAATTATTATACCGGGTAGAAGTAAAATAGAGATATTAGATATGCTGTATTTATGTCTAAAAATGTTAATAAAAAATAATTACTTTATGAGATTAATATTCACAAACATTATTGAATAATCATTAATTGTACCAAAAATATTAAAAAGGTAATAATTAGATTTTTTATTAAGCTTTCCCAAACTTTTTTAAACTTTATCTTAACTTTTCTTCTCTTAAATTTTTTAATACTTTAAGCCTATATTATTTAATTATTAATGATAATTCGTTTTATTTTAAGCCTACAAAAGATGAAATTCGAGATTAAGACAGGATAAAGTACCAGAAGAAGCAGATGGTAATTATTCACGATATTTTTATTAATTTTAATGACTTTATTATAGTCACAAAACTATAAAATATTACTACAATCCCACAATAACGAAATGTACTAGTATTTCTTAATCATGTGTATCTACTTTTTATAATAAACAGTTTTTTTTTTTGCAAATATTTTTACTATGATTATACACTATATCCATGATGTAGAGTAAAGTTCTTCATTCAGCTTACTTTATTAACGTTAATTATGTCTAAAGTATCTGCAGAAAATAAAAAGGTTATTGGCAAACGCGGAAATTAGTTTCTACATTTCGACATTAATAAAAATAAGCTAAAATGCTAATTCCGAAATGTAAAAATTAATTATTACATCTCCGAAATTCACTAATATTGTCAAGCAACTTTAATTATATCTTAAATCAGTCTCTGAGAGACTTGATTTTAATTGTGATTCAGTTAATAACGCACTCTACTCATAGTACACGCAAGTTTCCAATAGAGCTTGTAAACAGTGAAAATTCTAGAATTATTTCCTTATACAATAAAGATATAATAAATATGACAGTAAGGCACATATCATTATCCATTATTTGTTGCCAATTTTGGTAATTATTTTTCACATAATTGATCAAAATCGGTTCTAAAAAAACGACTCAACCAGCTACTTTATTTTATATTAACTCTCAGCATAATTCGAAATTAAAAGTGAATTTGCCGGAGCTTTTCTGCTAGAATTATGAATTAAAAAAAAAATTACAATTCAATCAAAAATTTTTTACACTAAATAGTGTATATACATATTTATGAATATAACATACTTTAAATAAAGTTATGAAACTTTGAAAATTAATAATACATTTTATATATCCTAAACATTATAATCCATTTTTTGTGTCTAGCAGTTAATTCACTGGATCTTAATTTCGAGATTACAGCAAAAGCTTCTACTATGCCTTAAGATAAAATAAAAATATAGATCAGATGGATTATTGTCTGCGCTGACAAGTATCAGGTCTTTTATCTATAATCTTGAACTTTTGAAATCGTATTCTGATGGAATATTATTAGCCTAAATATACTCAAGAACAGGTTCTTTCTTTTGTGGGATGACTCCATTTTTATCTTCCTGCTTTGGTACTTTCGTCAAATTTGCACTGTACTATGTGCAACTATAAGTTGTAACGTTTCTTCCTCGTCAAGAAATACTGAAGTACGATAATAATTATTCATATAAATCCATGGTTCATGGAAATGCCATTTTGCCGCAATAGTGGCGCAATTATTATCTATTTTTCAAGGAAACTTAGACGAACAGCACATAGCAAAAATAAGAAGAGGTTTGAGATTTCTTCGAGATTTATCCAAACAATTATGTAATGGCTTTCTGTGACAGGTTTATAAATTAAATATGTAGGATCTGCAATGTTTAATCTATCATCGTGTCACACTGTCATGACATTAAGTGTCTATTGATTCGCCTGCCACCCGACCATACCATCATCAGATGCAATTCTGTAGCCTAAGCATTCAGGCTTATAGCTTATGACCTACGCCTCTCCAAGCATTAAACCTCGCTTAGTAAACATTAAGCCTCTATAATCTACACCGAATTTCATATATATAAATACGCTCAACTCTGTACCAGAAAAAATTTCTTCTCTACAGAAGTAAACCTTTATTTGCTTTTCTTCACCACTATTACCGTTATTATCGTTTCTTTAACATCCCCAATAACAGCAATTTTTTGCGATTATAATGGCGATTGTCCTCCGGATTATTTTTGTAATTGTATGTATCTTAGATATATTAGACAGTTTATACGCAATCTTTTATATAATCATATGTAATTTAATATATTTTATTTTTAAAAGTTGACAGACATGTATGTTGTAGTTTTGAAAACCCTGATCTATGTCCTTAGATAATTTCTTTTATATACAGTAATACTTTTATTTTATGAAAGTGGGATTTGGTGTTTGTAAATCTCTAATTTTTTACTCTGCAAAATTTCGAATCTTTAATGTATATACTGTGTTAATTTACTTTATTATTATTAACA
>NQWY01000231.1:0-12199 GCA_019425655.1 Rhizophagus prolifer
GAAATCCCCACACTAAAAAATAGTGTTATTAAACAAGAAAGCTAAGCTGTTTCGGAGAAATTGCTGAATAATTGATCTTATATAAGGTAAACACGTTAAGTTATTTAGTTAGACTGATTAAACGTTTAAATCATAAAATCAATATTTTTCTCATTTTTTACGATAAAAAAAATTATTAAATAATCACGCTCGTTAAATCATCGTAACGCCAAAAAAAAAAGCTAATTTCAAAAAAATAATATTTAAAAACCAGAATTTTTTACTGTTAGGATGTGAAAGAATGGCTTTCCAATCTTACGGTCAAAATGAGACGCTCGTTTCATCCATTCGTAATATTATAAAAGTAAATTCTTAATATTTTTTTTAAAAAAAAAAAAAATTATTTATATTCAAAACTAATCATGAATTATTATTTGTTAGGATTATCCTGTTGAGAGTGTATTTAAAGAATTCCTTCAAAATGGTAAGTTGAATAATATAGATAATAATATTTACTTGATGAGATTCCAATATACTGTAATGTCTATTCTCATTAAAAAAAAAAAATAGCTGATGACGCAGGAGCTACTCGGTTTCATATAATCGTCGATGGCCGTTCACATCCCACTGGATCTTTAATTAACAGAAAAATGAAGGCTTGGCAAGGTCCTGCTATCTTGATGTTTAATAATGCAAAATTTAAGGAATCCGATTTTAATTCGTTAATGCAGATACGTGTTGGCGGAAAACAAGATGACTATACAAAAATTGGGAAACATGGATTGGGTTTCAACTCATGCTATCATCTTACCGATGTTCCGAGTTTTGCCAGCGGTGATAAGATTGCATTTTTAGATCCTCAAGAAAATTACTTGTCTAAACGTGGTATTATCGGTACTATTTCTCAATATGGCACCCACAAAGATCACCTGGCCCCCTTTTATGGAATAAGGGGCATTGATTTTCGTGAAGGGACACTCTTTCGAATACCACTTAGAAAAGAACCAAGTGAATTATCTGACAGTATTTTTACTACAAACGAAATCCTCGATTTGATTAATAAAATTAAATCAAATTTCTCCACTCAATTACTATTTCTTCGAAACATCGAAATAATGGAAATGTCTTATATACCTGCTCGTCTTACTGGAATATTTCCATTTCAATCTCTTCAAGCGCATAATCCTCTTTGGAAAGCGACCATTACGGGATTGGATGACAATAATACACGAAAAAAAAGGAAATGCGTTACAAACGGTGAAACCGAACAATTTCAAATAAAGATCGAGATTGATAATACAAACAACAAACAAAACGACGATTGGATCATCATTACTGGTTCTCAACAAAATCCTGAAAATCCTCGACTGAGGAATTATGTGAACCAACATCGGTTATGCGTATCAGGAGGCATAGCTGCATTACTCAAAAGCTCTATAGGCATTAATGAGATACAAAGTGATTTTACCGGAAAAATGTTTTCTTTTCTTTCTTTACCTGATGTCACACAATTGCCAGTTCACCTTAACGGAGTCTGGGCTCAAGGTTCTGATCGTGGAAGGTTACTTATCGAGAGTGACGACTCGCCGGATATAGACCATTTGAAACTTGATTGGAATAGACATATTCTGCTCGAGTTTTTGCCAAAACTCTATTGTAAACTTCTCAAAGAAGTCATCGAATTGCAAGAAAGTAATGAAATTGAACTTAACGAACATCCTATCTCAAAATTTTGGCCGTTTCCACCGATCACCCGAAATTATCCAAAGTACATAATTGAATACGGGTGTAAAGTACTACAACAGATATTACAAACTGAAGAAGATTTTGGATCGATTAATGGCTCATTTGCCAACCGTATGAATAATATCTTCAATCTTATTTCACGTGAAAAAGCTCTAGAACTTCGTGGTCTACTACGAAATAATTGGGATGAAATTAGTAATTATACTTATTTTTTACTGCAAATAAACTAATGGTTTGAGTGACTTATACTTTTTAATTTTATAGAGGATCAATTGTGTTCTGAACCTGATCTTAAGTTATTGATTCGTTCATTACCTATTTGGCCAATAATCTCGAATCCGTTACAACCAGTTTCAGAACCCCCTTTAAAACCAGCTTCATGCGGGTACATTTTACCAAAGAAAGCTAAACATTATCGAACAAAAGAAAATTCCAAAATTTACTTGAATTCTGAAGAAGACCTTGATCGGCGAATTCTTACTGAACTTGACGTTCAAACTCGAGACATTTACTCGTATACCTTTGAGGACGTTGAATTTCCTAGCGAAAGTGATTATCATTACTTTGATTTCCTAAATCACATACTTGATAATTGTAGAATTGTTCAAGGTTTAAAAGATATACGATGCTTCCCCTCATTTACGGGAAAAACAAAGAAAATTGTCGATCTATATGACCATGATAATATAGTTTTTCGGACTGTGTTTAGCGGATATCCGGATATTTTTCTTAATCATAACATTTTGGATCGAATAAGAGGAACAAGGTTACTATCAAATATTGGATTTAAAAATAATATTAGTCAAGATACATTCATTAAGTGCGTTGCGAAAATCGAAGAATTGCAGAGAAGGCCAAATCCTCCACCTGACATTCGCTATCGAGGTTTTATATTGGTAGATCATCTTTATAAGAATATTAATACTGTCGTGTTTACGAACTTAGAGAATAGCGTTATTATGAGAATTCCATTCGTCCCGATTTCCAAAAATTTGGACAAACCTTACAGTCTGAGTTATTCCCCCCCTCCTCAAACATTAGATTGTTTTAATAACGTAATTCTTCCCAATTATAAAGAAGTCGCGTGGAGTCAGATGTATCTGATTGCAGAAGATGTTATACCACCTCAGCAAGTACTCAAAAAGTATCCATCACTTGGTAAACCGAAAACTGCAATTGTAATTAGGCATCTCCGTTACTTATATGAGACTCTACGGGATAATGATGAATGGAAGAATAATTGGGTTGAATTATTCAAACACAATATTTATGAGGTTTATAAATGGCTTGATCAAGAATGTTTAAATGATGCGGATCTCGACTTAACGGAATACATTAATTCATATGACTCATTGTTCCTTAATTTCAACAAAGATCAAGATCCCTTTAAATCCGAAAATTGGGTATCTGTAAGAGAATTGGTTTTAAACAGTGAGCCAAGTGAGGAGAAATATGTCAATCCAAGTCTTGCTAAATATCCTACAATGCTCAAAAGAGCTGGTGCGAAAGAAGTAATACGACCAAATATTGAAATATATGTCAGAATTCATGATCAATCGCATACTAATAAAATTAACGCAATCGATTCTCTATTTGATCCGGAATTTTCCTTAAATGATTCCACTTTTATTGTAAGAAATGAAAGAATAAAGGCTAGTCGATATATGCTCTCAATAAGCTCCTCCATTATTATTGCTGGCGTTGAACGCGTTGATTACGTTGAACCTAATTCGGTGCGCGTCTTGTTACGCTACCTGTACGGCCAGAATATCGATGATGCAATTAAGAGATATAGGGATGTAACACCAATCTGCAATGAGGTACAGTATATATTATTTAATTATAATAATATTGATTGAAATGTTTCTTATTAACTGCGATTATTTAGGCGGAATATATGGATTATGAATTTGACAACTCTCGTGAAGAAGCTCAAGATAATTTTGAGCGATATAAAGATTTGCTTAAGCTAGCAAATAATTACAGCTTAGATCATCTAAAAGAGTTGATGGAAGTGAGGCTTTCACGATCAGTTACAAGATTGAATGTGGAGCAAATTAAAAGTTTTGCGGAAACTTATAATGCTAGTCAGCTTAAAAACTATTGTGATCAATTTATTCTCGAAAATAATGGGTTATAAAGAAATTTTACTAATGAATTTAAACATAGCGTTTCGTAATATAAACTTGTACACATTATGTTAATTTTAATAGTTTTTGAATTTATGTGTAAGTGAATAGATCTCTTCGTAATTAGTATAATGCAAATAATTTCAATATTCTAACCTGCTTCTCAAATCAAAATACTGTATAGTGGTCTTCATATAAGAAAGAGTAAGCCATTCTCTTTGATTAAATTTGCAAATAATGATGATGTATTCAAATCAAAATAGGGTACTTAATTGACTCTCAAAAAGTTGTAATCTCAATCTTGAATCGATTAACCTTGATCACGTGCAATCGATTATTTTATCGATCGTTTAAATTAAATAACGTCAATGATTAAATTTTATAAAAAATTACCATATCTCATCTTTATTATGTACTGTACTAACGATTATTTTATTATGTCCAAAGTATTTTTTACCGTTTTTTAATCGAAGCCAACAATTTGTCAATTGAATCGTCAATCAATGATCAAGAACTCCTAAATCCTAATTCAAAAAAAAGGATTCTTAAAAGTTCTACATATATACAATTAAGTAAAACCATCTCCTAGTAAAAAATACACAGAAGCTATATCAATTATGTAATAGAAGAAAACATCAAGATCGTATGGAATCAAGTTACACGAATCTAGTCCTATTTATGTATTACTGACTGTGATCAAACGATTTGTCGATCAGTAATACGTAAACCTAAGAATTATTAAAATTTTCTCATGGTCATTTTTTCTTTGTAACTTATAAATTTACAACCTAACATATTTAAAGCTTATTTTTGGTGTGTTTTTTATTTTTTTATAATTGATCGTCAAATCACCTGATCACATTAATAAAAATAGTGTGGAAGCTAAACTACTTTGGGAAGCTGCTGAATAATCGAGCATTTGAGCTTAAACGCGCTTAAACAAATATGCTTAAATAATTTTTAAGGGCTTCGTCATTGTAACGTCAAAAAAAAAATTACCAAATACGGTAACAAAAGAAAAAAAAATTTCATAAATCTTATAAATCAGCCTTTACGTAAAAAAAATTATCACATAGACGTGAGAGAATGGTTTTCCGATCTTACGGTCAAAATGAGACGCTTGTCTCATCCATTCGTAATATTATAAAAGTAAGTTCTTAATATTTTTAAAAAAAAAAAAAATTATTTATATTCAAAACTAATCATGAATTATTATTTGTTAGGATTATCCTGTTGAGAGTGTATTTAAAGAATTCCTTCAAAATGGTAAGTCGAATAATATATAGTAACAACTAACAAATAATAATAATTGATTTTGATTCCTAATATAATTTCTAATCTTATAAAAATAAAATAGCTGATGACGCAGGAGCAACACAGTTTCATATAATCGTCGATGGCCGTTCACATCCCACTGAACATTTAATTAACAAAAAATTAAAGGACTGGCAAGGTCCCGCTATGGAATCCGATTTTGATTCGCTAATGCAGATACGTGTTGGTGGAAAACAAGAGGACTATTCAAAAATTGGGAAACATGGATTAGGCTTCAATTCATGTTATCATCTTACCGATGTTCCAAGTTTTGCTAGCGATGATAAGATTGCATTTTTGGACCCTCAAGAAAAATACTTGTCTGAACGTGGTATTATCGGTACTATTCCCCAAAATGGCAACCATAGGGACCAACTGGCTTCTTTTAAAGGAATCAAAGGCATTGATTACCGCGAAGGGACACTCTTTCGAATACCACTTAGAAAAGAATCAAGTGAATTATCTGACAGTATTTTTACTACAAACGAAATTCTCGAATTGATCAAAAAAATTAAATCAAATTTCTCAAATCAATTTCTATTTCTTCGAAACATCGAAACAATGGAGATGTCTTATATGCCTGCTCGTCCTACTGGAATGTTTCCTCCACTTCAATCACTTCAAATGCAATCTCTTTGGAAAGCGACTATAACGTTGGATGAAACTGCACGAAAAAAAAGGAGATGCGCTACAAACGCTACAAACGGTTTAACTCAAATTTTTCAGATAAAGATCGAGGTTGACACAAAAAGTGACCATTGGATCAGTACAAACAAAAAACAAAACGAACATTGGATCATCATTACTGGTTCTCAACAAAATCCTGATATTTCACGTCTGAATAAATATGTGAAACAACATCGATTATGCGTGTCAGGAGGTATCGCTGCGCTACTTAAAAGCTCTAATAAAGAGGTACAGAGTAATTTTACGGGCAAAATGTTTTCTTTTCTTTCATTACCTGACGTCACACAATTACCGGTTCACCTTAACGGAGTCTGGGCTCAAGGTTCTGATCGTGGAAGGTTACTAATCGAGAGTGACGACTCGCCGGATATAGACCATTTGAAACTTGATTGGAATAGACATATTCTGCTCGAGTTTTTGCCAAAACTCTATTGTAAACTTCTCAAAGAAGTCATTGAATTGCGAGAAAACAATAAAATTGAACTTGACGATCATCCGATTTCAAAATTTTGGCCGTTTCCACCGATCACCCGAAATTATCCAAAGTACATAATTGAATACGGGTGTAAAGTACTCCAACAGATATTACAAAATGAAGAAAACTTCCAATCGATTAATGACGTCTCATTTGCTAGCCGTATGGATAATCTCTTCAAACTTATTTCACGTGAAAAGACGCTAGAACTTCGTGACTTGCTGCGGAATAATTGGGATGAAATTAGTAACTATTGAACTTATAAAATTTTTATTGCAAATAAATTATTGTGATTCGAAACTTATTCTTCTTATTTTATTTAGGAGGCCAATTGTGTTCTGAGCCTGATCTTAAGTTATTGATTCGTTCATTACCTATTTGGCCAATAATCTCGGATCCGTTACGACCAAATTCCGAACCCCCTTTAAAACCAGCTTCACGTGGGTACATTTTGCCAAAGAGCGCTAAACATTATAGAACAAAAAAGAATTCCAGAATTTATTTGGATGCTAAAGAAGACCTTACTCGACGAATTCTTACTGGACTTGATGTCCAAACACAAGATGTTTACGAATATACCTTTGAGGACGTTGAATTTCCTAGCGAAAGTGATTATTACTACCTTGATTTCTTAAAGGACATACTTGATAATTGTAGGATTGTTCAAGGTTTAAAAAATATGCGATGTTTCCCTTCATTTACGGGAAAAACAAAGAAAATTGCCGATCTATATGACCATGATAATATAGTTTTTCGTACTGTGTTTAGTGGTAATCAGGACATGTTCCTTGATCATAACATTGCGGAATCTACGAGGGAATCAAGGATATTGGCAAGTATTGGATTTAAATACAACATTGACCAAGACACATTTATCAAGTGCGTTGCGAAAATCGAAGAATTGCAGAAAAAGCTGAAACCCCCACCTGACATTCGCTATCGAGGTTTTATATTAGTTGATCACCTCTACAACAATATTAACGATGTTGCATTTAGGAATTTGGAAAATAGCATTATTACAAGAATTCCATTCGTCCCGATTTCCAAAAATTTGGACAAACCTTACAGTCTGAATTATTCTCGTTCTCAAGTTCTAGACTGTTTTAATAATGTAATTCTTCCTAATTATAAAGAAGTCGCGTGGAGTCAAATGTCTCTGATTGCAGAAGATGTTATACCGCCTCTACACGTGCTTAAAAAGTATCCATCACTAGGTAAACCGAAAACTGCAGTTGTAATTGAGCACCTCCGTTACTTATATGAAATTCTCCGGAACGAAGAAGAGTGGAAGAAAGATTGGGCTGAATTATTCAAACACAATGTTTATGAGGTTTATAACTGGCTTGAGCAAGAATGTTTAAATGATGAAGATCTTAACTTAGAGGAATACATTCAACAATATGATGACCCATTGTTCCTTAATTTCAACAAAGATCATGATCCCTTTAATTCCGAAAATTGGGTATCTGTAAGAGAATTAGTTTTAAACAGTGAGCCAAGTGAGGAGAAATATGTCAATCCAAGTCTTGCTAAATATCCTACAATGCTCAAAAGAGCTGGCGCGAAAGAAGTAAAACGGCCAAATATTGAAATACATGTCAGATTTCATGATCAGCTGTGTATTAACAAAATTAACGCAATTGATTCTCTATCTAATCCGGAATTTTCCTTAAATGATGCCACTTTTATTGTAAATGGCGAAAGAATAAATGCTAGTCGATTTATGCTCGCTATCAGCTCCTCCATTAATATTAATGATGTTGAATACGTTGGATACGTTAAACCTGACTCAGTGCGCGTGTTGTTACGATACCTGTACGGTCAGAATATCGATGACGCAATTAAAAGTTATAGGGATATACCAACAATTAGAAGTTTTAGAGGCATATCGTCAATTAATAATTTCGTAAGGAATAGGGCGAATTATTTATACGAAGAGGTATGTAATTATTTCGTCGAGATGTGAAAACATCTCTATAATATGTAATGGTATGTTTCTTACTAACTGCAATCATTTTAGGTGGAGTATATTAGTGATGAAGAAATTGAAGACCATCTTGAAGAAGCTCAAGATATTTTTGAACGATATAAAGATTTGCTTAAGTTAGCAAATAATTACAAGTTAGGTCATCTGAAAGAGTTGATGGAAATAAGGCTTTCAAGATCGGTTACCAGATTAAGTGTGGGACAAATCAAAAATTTTGCAGAAACTCATAATGCCAATCAGCTTAAAAATTATTGTGATCAATTTATTCTCGATAATAATGAGTTGTAAAAAAATTACAATAATATCGTTATGTAAATTTGAGATTTCTTATTTATATCTTAGTTAATCGGGGAGAAAGCTTAAATAAAATACCATGAAATCTTTCATCAATGTAAACTAATCTTAAATCATAATAAAAATTCGGGGAGTAAGCTTAAATAAAATACTATGAAATTTTTCATCAATGTAGACTAGTATCTTAAATCATAAAATAAATTTTTTTTTTTGAATTTTAAAACTATGAAAAGTAATAATATAGATCTACTTTTTAGTATTTTTAAATAAACTGTAATAAGCCAAAAAACGTATAACGATACAAAAAGCTAATAAAATTATAAGATTAATATACCAAGGTAATTCAGTAGATCTTTCATTTTCCAAAACAGTTGTACCAGGAATATAATCATTATATCCTAATGAATCACATAATGATGTTTTTCCTATTCCTAATGATTCTGGTGAACTACAACGAAATTTCGCTTTTGGTGTATCAAATTGAATTTGTAAATTTAATTCATACGCATATGTTATGAATGACTATGACAATTAAATAAAAGTATTAATATTTGGAAAAAAAAAAATTGTTAAATACTTGAAAAAGAAAATTTCAAATATGTTAATTGTAAATTTATTTGCACTTACAAGATATTTTAACCAAGTCAAGCCAGGTGCTAAATTTTTCACGTAAAATCCACTTAACAACATAGAGCCAAGCATAAACACCGTACCGGCAGCTATATTTAAAGAGTAAGATAAATGAGTAATGATCTTTCTTTTAAAAAGAAAACCACATAAGGAAGAGACTCATACTTACATGTGCTTTTTTGTACGTTTAATAAACTAGCTCCAAACAAATAACCAAAGCTCTGAGAAGTCAATGTACATAACAAAATTACTACTAAATAAGCCACAAATCTACCAAAGTCTGGTAATAATCCTGTAACCCAATATACAACGATAACAAATAATGTAGGATTAATTAAAACTAAAGGTATTTCGGCAATTTGTTTTGACAAAAAATATGATGATAAACGATAAGTGCGCGACTGTCGTTCTTTCGTTAGCATATCTAAATCCAAGGGGAAAGTTGCTACAGCTCCAAGAAGTGGTTGGAATGACCAAAACACAGTTCTATTAAAAAGAAAAGTGTGATATTTAAATATATTATTCGTAAGTCATCAAGAAAAAAAAACTTTATACTTACTCGAAGGAAATCTATAATGAATAAAATTAAACATACATATGTAAATCAGTTAAAAATTAGGAAAAAAAAATTAAAACAAAATGTACACGTTATTTATACTCACGTTACTAACACGATCGAATATACTCCTTTCTGTAAAAGGAACTCGAAACCAAATTAAACAGCATACTACGGCCATGGCAAAAGTTTGACCTATTTCAATTGTAGATAAAATTTCTATTCTGCTCTGCTTAAAAGTTCTTTCAGTGAGAATTGAAAGTTGTTGTGGAAATGTGGCTTCCCAACCATAATGACACATAACTGGAGCTCTTTTCATGTCGTTGTTATCATCATGCTCCCTACGAGAATATTTTTCAACTACGTGTTTTCCTGTTGGATCATCACGAACTTGGTGCGCGTATGAACTAATCAATTTTTGCTTGCTCGCATCATCATTCAAAAGCTCCACTTTTAACATTTTTTTTAAAAAAAAATTAGTAAAAATTTTAAATGAAATAAAATATATACTGCATGTTTAAATATAATAAAATGGTACGTACATATATAGTCTGCAAGATTGTAGTTGGGGTGACACTTAAATCCTTGACTAGCAAAATAATCCATCGCTTTAGCTCTTTCACCAAAATAGACCATATGTCCATCGCACATCAACATCAATTTATCAAAAACTTCAAATACTTGAGATGAGGGTTGATGAATAACAATAATAATTGTCTTTCTTTGTTTAATAGCCAATTCTTTAAGAATTTTTGCAAGCTCTAGAGCTAAGGCAGAATCTTTGTATGCCTTTTAAATACAAGATTGCTTTGATTGCTTACCTAGACCGGATGTTGGTTCATCTAGCAAAATGACGCTTGGATCTGTTAATAATTCAGAAGCAATGCTAACGCGTTTTCTTTCTCCTCCTGATACACCGCGAACTCTATTGTCTCCTATTTTCGTTTGGGCACTTTTAGTCAAATTCAATAATTGCATAGTGTCATCAACTTGCTTTAGTTTATCATCCAATGGAACGTCACGCGGAAGACGTAATCTAGCCTAATTATTATATTCAAAAATTAATTGGTCAAAAACAGATTAAGTGACGTAATAAATTTGAATTGTAATTACTTACGGTGAAACTAAGGGTATCTTTCACAGTTATTTCGGGGAAAAAGATATCATCTTGAGTACAATAAGCGACATATCTCTTTGAACATTTTGATGGTTTAAAACCATTCATAGTTATCGTTCCTTTAATCCCTTTATTTCCTACACGATCACCAAGGAGATTTAGCAAAGTAGTTTTTCCACAACCCGAAGGACCCATAATCGCGAGAATTTCTCCTTGTAAATTGTAATTTGGTAGAAGTTTATTACATCATACGTTATAAAAGTGTTAAATACATTAAGTGATGTTACGAATATTATTTACCTGGATTAGCACAACCATGAATATTTTCTATAATTTTGAATGTTGATCTACCAGATTCTAAACTAGAATCCTTACATTTCCAAGTATTTGCATTTTCTTTAATTATAGAATAATTTAATCCATACCATTCTACGTAAACAGGATTCTTTGCAGTCGTTGAAGCACTTTCAGTACGTTTTAATAATAATGTTCGTTTTGTTGTTCTTTCTGGTGAGAAGTCATAATCATTTTCATCCTTATAATAATAAATTATTATATATCAGATAAATATTTTTCTTTTTAAAAGTAAGAAAAATAAACTAATACCCTTTTTTCATTTGTGGATGTAACAGAACTTGAAATCGAATCAACTTCGGTCCTGGCTTCACTAATCGTAATATCTTCCATTTTTTTTAAACAAAAAAAAAAGAGGAATGATTTGATATCGAAAAGAAATTTAAGCCTTTTTATATTTCTAACGAATTTTTCGAATTGTTACCTAGTTGATAATTGCGTTGAATAATTTTCTATTGAGAAAGTGATATAAGATCTTACTAGACAAAAATGAAGTAGAAGGAACGCCAAGAATAATTTAATTTATTCGACAAGATAGTTACCAAATTCTGAATCGAATTTTCGATAAAAAAACAAATTGATTCATTTTTCTTATTAAAGAAAAATTTATTTATTTATTTCACACTTAATTGTACAACAAAATCGCACTAAAATTTATTTTTAACACACTTAATTGTACAACGAAAATAGGTTATTGACCGCATTGATAAGTGTTTATCGAAATTTAATTGTTTACCTTAACTCTTTTATGCTTAATTGTGCAACAGGAATAAATTTTTCAGTCTTCAAATCGATCAAATCTAATTTTAGATAGAATGAATTCATTCAAGTTTATATAACTATTAATTCGTTCATTATTATTACAATGAAATACATTTATTTTTTTTTTTGTATTCCAAATTCTGAATCGTTTGATTGAATTTTTTTTGAT
>NQWY01000232.1:0-13771 GCA_019425655.1 Rhizophagus prolifer
AGGAAGGTACATAACCGAATCCTCCTCCAGAAACGGTAGACCTTTGACAAAAGTATCGCTAAATAATCTCATAACATCTAATAGAATGAATATGCTAAAGCACTGCAATAACTGAGGGCTTATATATCCCCAAGCGAAAGCTTCTTATGCTTAACATACCATATTTAAAAAATGCGTGTTTGGGCCTGTGAAATGAAAAAAATGCATACCTTTTTATTAAGTAAGAGATTCCTAACAACTTCAAGGATCTCCTGCGAGGCCATAGGATCATCTCAGAAAATATATAATGTATTATAAAAAACTGTATGTGCCTCATTTCTTTCAGTAGGTCCAAACATATTGGTCTACCAGGATATAAAATGTTGGATAGACCATATTTTACATGGAAAGAGCCAAAAGTATTCGATTTTGCCCTTTTCGAAAGCTCCTATTTCCTCTTTTAATATCTTAGCTTGTTTTTCAAGCTTTATAGCAGGTCCCTGCTTCATACCATCCTTCATGAACTTTCTCTCGGTCATATCTGGGAAGATTTGGCCATCTATTTCTGCTTATGAAGGATCTTGAAATCATCCTCATCAAGATTTATGTTCAGGTCACGTAAAAAAATAATAAGAGTCTCAGTATCCCAGTTTTCGACCAAAGAGGAGCGGGTTGCAGTTGTAGAAGACATGATAATTTATTGGTTAGATGTAGAGAACGAAAAAAATAAGTAATATGATATAACGAGCTTACCCCCTCTGGCCTTTTTATAATTTGGAAGAGACGCGTTAAGTTGTTTTTATCCAAAGACACGTATATATAACAGTGCAGAGGCAGCAAACTGGCATAATGCTATTTTAGTATGAACAGCTCGGGAGCTAATCCAAAATAGATGAGATCGTGCATAGCTATTTTTATCCTGCAGGTATTTATGCAGATCGAGTATATTATTTGTCTATTTACATCACACAGGTAGGCATATAGATGATTTGCAGTATATTGCTCATTATATCATATATACTTTAACGAGGATCAAAAAACGTGCTGGACAATATATTATTTTATTAAGATAATATTCGGGATCTGGGTTAAGGACTGATCTGGCGCACTAATTTAGAATTATTATCCCAATTTGATAAATCTACAGTAATATACACAATATACCCAACTCTCTTTTTATTCATATATTTTTTATATTCTGAAATTCTAATAAAATTTTTCAAGTTTGATTGTCTATCAGTATGATAATATTCAGGATTTTTTGTCCATTTTAACATATCAGTCCATTCCAACTCCCATATTGAATCTCTAATGATTATATAGCCTTGCTGATATAATAATTTCAAAGTGAGTATAAATGCTATATTTATTAATTTTAAACGTAACTGGACTCCTCTTTCCGATATCAACTTAAAATTATTCGATCCAAAATCCCAATATTCACAAATAGGAATTTTCCTTAAGCACTTCATATCATCAGGAGTACCATCATTCCTTACTATCTCCCAAACTCTATTTGCCAAAAATTCAGGTCTTTTCTTGTAATTCCTGTAAGCTTGCTGGATAACTACTGCATAGAAATTCTCAAACTTGTAGTTATATTGTTTCGCAATCAAGAATCCCCAAGACCGCTTCATAGATCTTCTTGAAAAATATTTTATTAAAATAGTTATAGATTAGAGGATCTAACCCAGAATAGGCAGATCTTGTATAGTGATTTTCTTCATGTATACTAGGCGATCATACATGCAGATTATATAGCTATTCATTTCGCAAAAAATAAATTATATCATGAATAAGTTATGTATTTATTATAGTGTCTTTGGCTAAATATAGTTGAGATAAATAATACTAATATTTAATTGAAAGATAATAATAAGTCTATTTCCATACATAGTACCAGTATTAGGATTTTTTGACTCAGACATTTGCGAGCTAGGTTCACCTAAGTAGCAAGAAAGCTGTGTCTGGCCCATTTCTCACCACTGTATAGTACTTTTCACAATAGTCAATAGTAGATAGCAATTCAAACAGAAACCTTTGATGAAAAGAGATATAGAATCTGTATTTTCCTTTAGACAATTGTCATTCTAACTGACGTTTCTTAACTTCTATCCATCTATCAGGAGAACAATAAACATATTCCTCATATGGTGGAGTGAATTTGGCTGGATTGATTATTCCAATGTACTTTGAATAATATTTTCTAAAATAAACATAAAATTCATCGCAAGCTTTGGCATACTCTTCTTGCGTCTCAGGATTTATTATCTTCTGATTTTCCCTAATCATACCTAAATATTTTTTTCTGTCGGGAGTACCATCATTTCTTACCATATTTCAGACTTGCTGTACCTTCGTCTCAGGTCTCAGCTTATAACTCCACCAAGCCTGTTGAATAGCTTTTGCACTATTTAAAACACGATATGCCATTCTTACCATAAATTTCTGCTCTTCAGGAGTGTTAGAAGCAGTACCTTCATAGCTTTTTTTGTGTGAGAAATAAACTCCGTAAAGCTTACCAATCTCATCGGGACTAAGTCCTTTTTTAATTTTTTGTTTCAATAATATAGATCTAGCATATACAATGCGTCTTAGCTCTATTTTAGCAATGCATTCATTTAGATGCTTATCTGCACATTTCTCAGTATTATCAAGAATAAATACTAAGGAATCACATGTAGTGCAATAAATATAAAATGTAGGTCTTCCAGGTCCGAATTTCCCATCTTCATTTAATCTTTCAGTCATATGAATATATTCATTCTTTGAGAAGATTCTTGGGTTATATTCGAGAAGTTTCTTAAATGGAACACGAATACGGGAACACCACATTTTTGGTGTTTCATTACTATATCTGTAATGCAGATTAGTTAATGCTTTCACTACTACAGGATTTAAACCACATTTGTCAGTTCTAACCATTTTACGGGTGTAGGTAGTTTATAACGATTTTAGTGATTTATAACGTTTTTAGTGAATTCTAGCTATTCTTGAGTAACATATACTATAGAATATCACCATTCAAATTTATACGGATTTACTGATTAGTGGTTAATTGATTTGTAGCTGATTTGAGAGACTACAGCGACGGGCCGTCGCCCAAAATGCTCTTTTTAATAGTTAAATAATCTCCTGCAGTATCGAAGATACAAAGGAGGGCTAATTTTATATTTACATGCGGTTTGTGGATCTCTCGTGATTAATAGGGATTAGCCGGAGGCGTTGCATTTGATGTATAACATAAAAATTTGTATCACCCTGGCTTTCTCGCAACCTTCCCGTAACTCAAATCACAAGGATCAACCAATCAGATTTTGCGCGCGCAGTAACTAAGCCACCATTATTATATCCTATTTTTTTGATGTCAAAATTGCGCAGAAAAATGAATTAATTACATGGCGCAGTATATTATCTTAAAATTTTGGAAATTACATAATCTTTTTCATCTTGATGAAAATCACGTGAGCATTCTGCTAATTACTTTACCGTTCGTACATATTGGTGTCAGTATGCTATTTGTTTGTTATTATTTTAATATAAAACAGGCCCGATGTGGGCGAATTATTAATATATGTTTAAATACACATATCATATGAGAATACTAATTTTTCCGAAGGTTAGGCTTATCATAGTAGCGAAGTACAGTACATTTTAAAATTTTGAAGAAAATAACTATCTAACAACGAACTTTCAACTTTAGTGGCGAATCCCAGACATTATCTTCATCTAAATAATAATTGGCCGCTTTCTTTAGTAGCACTTGATATTTTTTATTTAGATCTAGAATAAATGACTACAAATAATAAAGATCAATGGTTAGCAGAGTACACCAATACTTAACAGATATAATAGGAAGATAATTACCCGCAATGATAACATTTTTGCCGCTACTTTCGTTAGTTTAGGCAATGCTGTTACTTCTTCTGGTATATCGAATTCCATGATTGAAAAAACGATTGGCCGCATATTTATTGGCCAATTAGCTAGATATATCTCAGTACTTGCTCCTATAATATGTCAATCAAAGCTTTAGCAAAATAGTTGCAATTAACAAATAAAATTTTAACTCACCATTAAATTGAACACAGAGAACAGGCATCGATGATATCTCTTCTAAAAGTTTTTCTGGTAGAGTGGACACCATTAGTTTAAACATGAGAATTATGGCCTGATGTAGTTTTGACAAATCACCCTCCGTTTTTGAGAGTATGGACGTGGTGGCTGTTTCTACGTAGATGAATTCAAATTGTCGACTAAAGGAAAGAATACCATCGTATTTTTTTCTTTTCCGTGTTCTTCGATCAAGACATTTCTGGGCGCAACTTTCAACTTCACCTCTTATGCCAATGAAGAAAATAATCAGTTAAGAACATAAAGCATCAGTATAAAATGTACTTCTCATACCGTCAGAGAATCCATTCATCAACCGATTCCAGACAATCGTCGAAAATTGGCGCCACAATGTGGCTATTATACCACCCCTCCTGTAGTTCAATGCTATTAAGGTTCAACGAACCATTATCCTGGAATAGTAGAAAACTGGCACGAAATCAATATTAGGAAGTAACTACATTTCAATACCATGATCCAAACACTTACAATTTTTGAAAGAGGCGATGCACATAAACAATATCACGATCCAGACTCTTATAATCGATTTTGACTTCTGATAGTACTTTTCCAAGATCATCTAAGGATGTCTAAAAAAAACTGGATTAAGTAATCATAACCAATCATTATCTTTCGTGAATTATTATTTGATTACTTACTACATTAAATTTTTTCAAGATCTTTGCAACATCTTCAGATATGACTTTTCTAGGTTTATATCTCTGTATTTTTTCTTCGAAGTACATCTTTGTCGACTCGCCTAGAGCTTCTAAAATAACACCGTCGTTGAGGTCAATAATGCCACAATCGAGTGACATTTTCGTTTTCGGTCTCTTTTTTTGACATTTTTTATATAAATCCAGAAGGATTTGTTCTATGTCAATATCGTTAATTATGGCATCGAACTTCCACGGTGCCCAATCCAAGTCCATTTCATAAATATCGAGTGGACGTTTAAGAGTACCCTGCTTAGGCGGTAATAGCGTTATGGGATCATTACCAGATGGTACAGTAGTGTATTCGTCGAATGATACGTTAAGCGTAGAATCTGTTTTGGTCTGCATATTAAAAAATGATATAACAAAGGCATAATATCAATATGAAATAATGAGACAAATGATATATAAATTAGTCCTAGTCTGACCTTGTTTGAATCCAATTCATCAGAAGATAAAGGACGCTTGTTAAAGCATTCCTACAACAAAAAAGATTCACAAAAATTCAAACAATACGAAAACAATTCAAATAATTAATATCCACTCCTAAATATGTATTATAAGCGATTAATGTATCAGAAGGATCAATTAACTAACCTGAGTTCTGGCTCGGAAATCATCGCCTGAATCATTAAATTGAATCTCATCCCCATCGGTTTCCTCTTCTTTATACGTGGAGAGGGTTGATTTGGAACTCAATGATGTATCGTTATCTATGTTTCCTTCATTTCTTATGGTTGTTTTGGCCTGTTCACATAAAAACAAGTAGAAAATTTTTTTCTCGTCATCCTCACGTTTTTTCGTTTCTAGATGTTCATCTACTCCCAAATTCTTATACATAAAAGATAGTAAATGCTAAAATACCTCCGTAAGATCTCTGATCTCTTCATCATTTTCTACATCATTAGATTCAGAATAATGTGCAGTTTCACTCCCATTAATAACTTTGATCTTCCTTTTTGGTTGTTTGCAAGATACTTGTGTTTCATCCAATATGCGTTTTTCAATCTTTCCTGTAATTGCTCGTTGTAATAAACTAGCTTGACCTCGGTTCTCTCTTGCCGTATCCAGAATTTGTTGAGTCTAAAAGGGAATGTACTTTCAGTGTACCAATATCAAGGCTAAACGTGATGTGGGTCGTCAATATATACCTGTTCAAGATTAATCTGACTCTCCAGCTCCTTCTCAATTAACTTGTTTCTTTCTTCAAGCAACTTTATCTCCGTGATAATATTTTGTCTCTTCGTTTGCAGATCCCAAAAATGATTTATCTGTTGCGAGTTTTTATCATTCTGTTTTTGAAGGAATAAAAGATAGTGACAAATTATTCTATTTGCACATAAAAAGAAAATAAGACCGTCATGGACAAGTAAGCAACCCTTCTGGACAAACACGCAGTCTTTCCCCTACGAACACGCAGTCCGCAAAGTAGTTCGTGAAGTGTTACATATACAAATACACAAACACGTAGCTTTTCCTGAACAAACACGCAGTCTTTCCCTTACAAACGCGCAGTCTGCAAAGTAGTTCATGAATTACTACTGCATATTCACACAAGCACAGACAAACACGCAGTCTTTCCCCTACGAACACGCAGTCCGCAAAGTAGTCTGTGAAGTACTGCGTATTAATACACAATTTCCAGACAAACACGCAGTCTTTCCTTTACGAACACGCAGTCCGCAAAGTAGTCTGTGAAATGATATACTGCATACTAACACGCCTCACATCAACACCATTAAATTATAAAGAATAATACCTTGAAATCTTGCTTAAATTTTTTCACCTTTTTTCCAATTTCAGACATTTCAGGATAATATTTGCTAATAGAATTTAGTTCTCCTATGTATTGATTATGTTCCGCCACCTCATCTTTCAAATCTTCCGCGTGTATTCGATAATTCAAAAACTTATTAAGCGATGGCTCATCAGTACTCTCCCAAAAGACTACGTATTTAACAAAAGTCAGGTTACGCTATAAGCATGTTATAAGAAATTACTGCTACAGTTTGCCTTACCACGGTATCTAAGATCGTTCAAGCATTCGGGTGACAAGTACATTTTACGTCTCGCTAAATAAAGATGATAATGAATATCAGATATCCCGATTTTAACGAACGCGTATAAAAATGCAAATTTGAACTGCGGATTGATCACAAAATCAATGTGCCCTTATCAGTTATATGATTGGGTGCCAGCGACCCCATATTTTTAACGTGATCAAAGTCAAAAAAAAATGTGTAACCTGTTTGACCAGTTTATATAAAAATTCAATGCCCAAATTTTATTATCGCTGTTTTCAACCCCCTGATCGTGTAACAATATGTAAATCGGTTTTGATTTCTCCGATTTCCCCATTTTTTCGCGAACTGTTCCAATAAAACTTTTCTGTTTTGTTTAATCTCTTGTAATTTCTCGCGATTTCATAAATTTTTTACCATAAACTATATATTTACCAAATTTCAGGTACTATTTTGACTGAGTAAATGTTGGTTTGCAAACACTGTTAGACTTTTTTTCAATGCCTAAAGCTATAGCAGAGGATCTCAAATGGCGCATAATACTTCTATATAATGATGGATATTCGAAAAAACAAATTGCTAAACTACTTTACATTGGAAGGACATTAGTTAAAAAAGTTATTCATATATATGCAAAATGGGGCTGCGTTGTAAATCCATGGAGACGTGTACCAGGACGAAAAAAAGTTTTTAGTAGAAATGATATGAATGGAATAATCATTTGATAATTTTGTTTATTATAAATATATACTAATAATTGTATCATTATTTATTAGATATTGCAAGAAATGGTTCGTGAGCATGTTGATTTTTATCTTGATGAATATGTTGAACAAATGCAAATACGAACTGGAAAGCGTGTTTCAATTCCAACTTTATGGAGGTCATTAGCTTATTGTGGAATAACGCGTAAAAAGGTACATATTTTCGCACTTTTTGATACATATATTATCATTAAAATCAATAAACTAATTTTCTTCATTTTATTAGTTGCATAAAGCAGCTGCTGAAAGAAATGAAATATTAAGAGGTGCATTTATTGCATCTATAGGTCAATATAGAACTGACCAATTAGTATTTATGGATGAGTCTTCAAAGGATGAGCGTACAATGACGCGACTATATGGTTATTCTAAAGTAAATTCAAGAGCATCAAAAAAAATAGTTTTTATCAGAGGTAAAAGGTATACTCTTCTCCATGCATTAACAGAACAAGGTATAATAGCTGTAGATATTATAGAAGGTAGCTGTACGAAACAAAGGTTTAAAGAATTTGTTGTTTCACAAGTAGTAAGTGTTTTATTTATATACATTTAGCTACTATAACATTTACATCTAAATATTATTTTTGTATTATAGTTACCTCAGATGAACCCTTTTCCAAGTAAAAATAGTGTTTTAGTTCTTGATAATGCTAAAATACATCATGATCAAGAACTTCTTGATTATTTAGATGCTTTTGGGGTAAAAGTTGAATTTTTGCCACCTTATTCTCCGGATCTAAATCCAATTGAGACTGCCTTTTCTACAATCAAACAATTTTTGCAAAGAAATCGGTATTTTGTAGATGTTAGTTATAATCCTATGTATCCTTTACTTATAGCTTGTGCTCAAATTACTTCACAAATGGCAAAAGGTTATTTTAGAGAATCTGGGTATTTTTAAAACATTTTTTATAAAAATAAAATAACAAAAACTCGTTCAATTTTGTAAATAAAATAGAATTTTTTTTTAGCAAAAAGTAAAATTTCAATTTATTGTAATAAAACATAAACAATTCCAAAATTTATGTATATTTTTTAGCGGCATCTCTAATAGTTTCAATGTCTCCAATTGCTGTTATTCCACAAGCTTCAAATTGTTTATCACTCAGTTTATACAAATGTTTAACTTTAATTCGTTGTTTTTCAAATCCTTCTAAAAATTTGAAATAGTAATCTCCTGTTTCTTCTATTTCGTCTAATTGTTGTAAAAATTCAACCATTGAAAGTTGTGTTAACGGTAATTGAGGTGTTGTAGAATTATAAGATGTTATAGGGGAAGATTGTAATTGTGATAAATGAGGAGTAAATAATGTTTGAAACAAATTAGAAAAAAAAGGATTAACCATTCCCATTGGATTTTGTAAATCATTAGTAACTTGTGACAAAGTATGCCGTGGCTGAGATCTATTTTTTGATGAATATGCAAATGAAGGATGTGTTGGTGGTTCTTTTAGCGTTGCAAGACCATTAAGCTAAAATTTTTTTAGAAATTATACATTAATTAAAGAATTAAAGTGTGAATATAAATTAAATTGGCTAACCATTTCTGTAGCCCAAGTTGAAAACATCATATTGCTTATTTCAACATGAGGTTCACGATCCTTTAGACAATGTCTATTATGCAAAGAACACCATGTTTCTTTTCGCAATTCTGTAACATTTTTTGCAATCCTTTGATCAAGTATAGAAATATCTGATACTTTAGGAATTTTATTACTATTACCAGTCTTTAAAATCAATGATTCATCACAATTTTCTTCGTCATCTAAAGTAGAATCCTAATAAAACATCTAATCAGTATACATACCTTTTTTTTTTGTTTAACTGGCTTGACATTTTCTTTCTTTTTTATTGTAACAAAAATAGCCATTGTCTTTTTTGCTGCAACAAGTTTAGTATATTTTGAACGAAAATTCTTAAAGTCACGTGAATCCATTAATAAAGTACCGGCTCCTTGACCTTTTTCTGATCTAAAAGAAATACTATAATCATTAGCATAAATCTCTTCATCTTCAAGAAGTGATACAACATTATTTTGAATCGTAAGTAATAATTCATCTGATTCAGAGACTGTAACTGATTGGTTTTTAGCAGGAAGTGAAATACCATCTGCTTTTTTGATTATGAGTTTATAATTGATTTCTAGTTCAACGTCATCATCACTCTCACTTTCACTAAAGCTATTTTGTTTAGAAGTAACATTAGATGCAGAATCTAATACAATAATAGTTTCAGTTGCCTTTGTAGAGTCTTTACTATTTGTCTGTTTAGTGTTTTGAGTGTTTTTAGGAACCAAATGTTGATAAGAACTATTACATGCTGAACAAAATGATAATTGAATGGTTTCTGTTAAGCTATATCCATATTGAAAGATTTCATTCTTATTTTTAATGAAGTCCAACTATTTAGAATCAAGAGAACAATTTGGATTAAAGACTCTTGGAAATGCGTTTTTAACATGATCTGTTCGGGTTTTCCTATTTGGTTTAACAGTTTTTTTACATTCACAGGTTTCTTTTATTAGGTTTATTCCACAATAAAGGCATTTTTGACATCCAAAACATGTTCCAATCTTATATTTTTTCTTTGTCATTTTACGCGACAACGAAATAAAAAGAAAAATGAAAAAACACGAATTGAATTAATTTCAATATTATAATAATTTCGTTAATTTTATTGGTTTGATTAATGTTGATCATCACGTGAAAATAACATGAAAACTGAAAACTGATTTCCTGTGATGACGTATGAAAATCAGGGGGGGTCGCATTAAATTGAAAACACCAATAAATTGAAAACGGTGATGACAACTATATATTAAATATGGGATAAACAATTCTCTCCCTAAATTTATAGTCCATATTTTTTGTATGATAACCACGTGATGGATATTCAGAATAATTTATAAAAATCTCATCAACTTCATCAAAACTGAGCGATGATATATTCTTTCCTTTTTCGCATTTTTCTGTATAGGATTAAAATATGCAAGATGCTTTTTAGTGGATTTAGTAATGCATGCATTTAGATGCTTATTAGCATATTCGATGGTATTTTCGTGAATAATTACTAAGGAGTCACATATAGTGCAATAAATATAAAGTGAACACTTTCCAGCTTTAAAGTCCCTATCTATATATACCCTTTCAACCATTTGGATAAATCCATTCTTGGAAAAGTATTTTAGGTTATATTCAAGAAGTTTCTTAAATGGAGAACGAATACGAGAACACCACATTTCTGGCATTTCATCACTATACTTATATTGCAGATTTTTTAACGCCTGCACTACTACAGGACTCAAACCATTAAATTTAGCCATTTTACGAATATAGATGATTTATAGCAATTTAGTGATTTATTATAGCATTTTTAGCAATATTAATGACTTATAGCAATTTATAGCAAGTATATTATAATAAAATACCAGATTCCTACCAGTCCTACAACAGTTTCTTGATAGTTCTAGAAGAGTTCCAGGAGCTGGCATGTTTCTATAAATCATGAGATGGTTGGCCAATCAGATTTCAGATTTTTTTCTTTTTCTTTAGCCGGATAGCCTTTAGACTCTACCATCAGAAAAAATAATTTTTCTGAATTCCTTTAGATTAAACATAAGGTCTGAAACCAAAACATCCTGAAACTCTTTAGGTTTAAGTATATACCAAAACTTAGTTTTGGGATGTGCATCTATTTTCCAAATCCCAAATCCCAAATCCCTCCTAAAACCCTCTAAAACCATATATACCAAAATATAACCAAAACATATGTATTAATCATTATATTTATTTTGATTTAATTGTAAGACACAAGGTTTCTTTAAGTAACAATAGTGATTACTGATGTAACCTTATAATTTTAATAATAAAAGTGAAATTAAACATTCGTAATTTTCAAATTTTAATAAATAAATTATTATTTTGGGTCTGAGTCATTATCTTGGCAAAAATTATAGATAGTGCTGGCCAAGTTGAGCATAATTCAGGCCAAAACAAAAGGTTTCGATTCGTATATTCTGAAACCCGAAACTTTCAGAAATCCACATGGAAGTTTCAGGTTCCATGTATAGTTGAGTCTGGACACGGTATCCGGGCTCGTCAAAAAGATGAATTAATCACATGGCACAGTATTCAGCAAATTAGTCATGGTTTTTTATTCGAAGTCTTATTGCAAACTAGTATAGCGAACAAATTATATTACATATTGGTTAGTGCATGTAGAAATAAAATAATAAAAACATGTGCACCTTCTGTTCTAATACACAGATCACTTTTGCCAAGAAAAAATTTGAATTTTATTTTTATTATAGTATGTAATTTGTAGCGTTTATTATCAGCAAGAACATCCCGAAATTACTAATGAATTGATTCTGAACATTTTCCAAGCAAAATTAAATGGAGCAAGAAGAGAACCTCGAAAAAAGACGGCAAGCGTGATATTTTCATTGAAGAAAGAATTTTCTACAGTATGACGGCAAAAAATATCGTCTAATTTTTTGATCGATTTCATTATTTCGTATCAATAGACTATGGAACAACAATTGTAATTGGTGGAGTATCTGTACCCATTATTTCGCGCAAATATCTGTTTGACCTTGGGTTTTCATCTTCACTGTCTCCACACACTCCATGATCATTTTCTATTGTAAATAGAAGATAATGAACAAATAGTGATTTCTATGATGAAACTGACAAATGCGGAAAATAAATCATACCTTCATTCTCCACACATTAGCCAACACCCTGATAAGATCTTTATTCTTTCAACTGTAGCCGGTACATCAAGGAGTTTCTCTCGGTTTAATACCGTCACATACCCTTTAGGGCTACTCATTCGTAAGACTTGCAATTTGAGGCCTACTCAAATTAAATCAGTTTATTTTGACAAAGTATTAAAAATTGTAGATTCATTTATTTTACTTACCCATGTGGAGCATGCCAGCGACTTGAAGTTGCCTTACTTTCGTTTCTTTGAAACGGACTTCTTTACTTAGGAATACAAAGATATCATGCATGGCCTTCATCAGTTTAACCCATCGGTTAATAATTTAGTTTCATCGAACTTCTTGGCCACTTCAATTGCTCCGTACTCAACGTCGCCAATGTACATCTGGAATATTCCATCTATTCGATATCCCATCTTGGCTTTCTGCAACGCGTACGTACTCTCTTTCTGTTTTTTCTCGTTGCTACCGCTACACTTGATGATTCCCTTCTGTGAAAAGATAAGTTATAAAGTTCAAGAATGTAACTAAGTAATTATGACAATCACAAGAGACTGTACCTGACGGTTTCCATTCCAACCACATCACAGAGACCGTGATTGATGATAAGCGACCACACATTTATGTTATACCAGGATTCGAGATGTTGCTTTTGCAGTATTTCGTTAGGGTTTTCATAATACGTAAGACTTGCAGTAAATGGGATATATGTCATTAAGTCTTTGTAACAATATCACCGATAAAAGGCAAATACTCACAACTTCCTCATCACGATTTCGGCCTATTCAGAATCATAATGTTTTAATCGATCATAAGGTTCATCCTCATTTAGATAGGATGTTGTCTTTAAGACTCGTCTAAGATCACTTGTCGTTTGAACCTGAAATTGGCAATAACATCAGGTTTTGGACAAATTGAAAAAAAGCTTTAGTTATCCTCAACTTACATCCAAAAATCTCATCATAGAATTTGCAAAATTACGATCAGTTTCTGGCATCTTTTTGACTGCACGCTGGACTTCATTCCATTCTTTGATTGTAAATAACGACTCTACTTCATGGTCATCAAGATCAATGACCCATGAATGTAGAATTGATTCAACTGGCAGTCGCTCACAATGCTTAAAGAGAGTGTCCTCGACGCACTTCCCAGAAGAGAGAACCCACTTGTGATCTACACTCATTTTTTTGTAGGATTTCCAGAATTTTTCGAGTTGTGATGTTAGCAGTAATGGTGAGGACACTGATCTTCAATATCACTTGTATTATGAAAGGGAATGAGTTGTGAACTTAGAAAAAAAAATTCGAAGAAATTTCAGCCAAAGAATTACCTTGGTATGTGATCTGAATTATCATCCTCAGAAGCAGGTATGTAATCCGAATCATCGGATATAGAAATAGAGTCGGCCTAGAAAAGAATTTCACCGATTAGCAATTATTCAGTCTTTTGATTGCT
>NQWY01000234.1:0-12619 GCA_019425655.1 Rhizophagus prolifer
AAGTGAAATAAAATAAATAGAAATTTCTTATATAGCTTCTCGCGCTTCTCCTTACCTCTTTCCCTTAGTTTATAATTTTGCTCTTTTTTTTACAATCTTAGTAAGATTAGTGTTACTTAATGAACCCGTGTCCAATGATAGTGAACATTTATTTTAAAATATTCCAGATGACAGTGACCCGAATTAGGGATCAACAATCGGATTAATTACCAAAAAGCGTCAAGATAAAACTCTTGGTATAACTTGGTGTTGCTTGCCAAAATCCATTTAACGATATATTTCAAAAATCCAAACCTTCAATAATTTTGTTACGAAGAATTAATTGGCAGATTCGTTATAATATTTGACGTATTGCATTTGTTAAAGATCCGAAATGGCTTAGAAACACAAATGACGGCCTTATAATAAGCTAAAGATTGATCAATTATGACAGAAGTTTATTATTAAAGAGAAATTTTCTAGGAATTTTGGGGCGAATTATTCATCTTAAGATGCCATAACAATTTAGCAGCAGATATATACAAGTAGAAACTAAAGGAAAGAGGAAAAATTCATTGATACTTGCTACAGCAACTACAGCAACTGATTAAGTGTTCCGAAATAAATGATAATCCTGACACAGCCACAATTGGATATATTCCCAGTAATATTTTTTTTTTATTTATTAGTTGGTCACGTGGTAGTAACACTTAAGAAAGATTCAAGTGAGTAAAATCAATTTGTTTTAGACATGAATTTTTGATTTTTGATTTTTTAGGTGATACTTCATCTTCATTCTCTAGGAATAGTTTCTATAAGTGGACTTGAAGTTATTTTATTTGGTTTTACAAATTAATATTTCATTGTGTTTAAATCAGTGTTGGGATTTGGCCGCCATTTTGGTCACGGCCAAACGGCCAAACGGCCAAAATAACCAAGGCCTAATTCTGGCCAAAAGTATTAGTAATGATTGAGTATTTGGCCACGGCCAAAGATTTTTAGCCATGCAACGGCCAATGAATTGTTAGCACAATACATCATCTCTTGATACCTGAGAGTATTTATTGCACATATGTGCTGGAATATTATCCGGATAAATATTTGAATATTTGGGGTGCATTATATGCATTATACATTCAAAATCCTGGTTCGAAATATTTCATCACAAAAACCTGAAGAATAAAAAAGGTTAATCTTTTAGCTTAATTCTGCCATTTTAATTCTTGGGAAATTGGAATTTGGAAGTTACTTTCTCATCAATCAATAATTTCAGTTTTTCAAATTGTACGTAAACTTATATAGTAAATTAAAAATTTTCGTGCGTGATATGCTTAAGAGTATCAAATAAAAAATGAGGTAGGAACTTGTTTTAATTGCTCTATATATTTATTATACATAATAAAATAAGCAACTATTATAGTAATAAAATTCGAAAGAATTACAGTTTCGAAGAAATGACGCAAACGATACTACGGTGGGTGATCAATAAATTTCTCAGTTTACACGTTACCATCATTGTGCACCAAGTAACCAAAATTACTACTGGATACCATTATTTTTCGTGCAGCTTCCAAAGATCCTTTACCACCAATGTCTTCAAATATTAACCTCAATGCTGTTTCAGGAACAAGAACTTCCAGAATATACTTCATTGGGTCCAATGGAGAAGTATTTTCCTTGGTAAGAATACAAGGAGTTAAAAATAATCTTATTAGAACATCTGAAATTATAATAGTTCCTTTTGCTCCATAATATCCCGCCAAAATTCAAAGCAAAATAACCTACTCTTAAATCTTCAAATCGGCTAAGTAGCCCCGATGATGATGAAGACTTTCTATGTCCATTCTCATTATAGTATTCTATCGCATAGTCACGATAATAACTATCAGTGGTACCATTAATGATTTCCATGAGATTATCTTTAAATTTATGAATACGGTCTGGCAATTCATCAAAATTAATTACAGAAGGGTAATTTTTTTCCACGCCATCTTGAATAACTGATACCTCTGCAGAATGAACAATGCAAAATTCCAATGCTGAAATCTTTCCTAATAAAATATTATAGGGAATATTCGCTATTAGTAAATAATTTTTTTTTTTTAAAAAAAATAAATAATAATTTCAAATACCTTTTTTGTTATATTCTAAAGCTGATTTCACTTTATCAGACTTTAAACTAGGTAATACTGTTTTACAAAATGGACAAACTTCCCTCACTATAGATGATAAATCACTTAAGATTTAAGTACACTCGATTAAAATTATTTATGCATCAATACGTACCTTCATCAATATTCTCATCATTAAATAATTCTATTTCATCAAGTTCTAATTCATCAAGTCCTAAGAAATCAATTTCAAATTCATTAAGATCACAATCGGTAATTCTTTTCGGACTTGGCATTATGAATCGATCACTAGATTGTCGTGTATTTTCTTCATTCTAACAAATAAAATGGATTTTTTTTTTTTTGGTTATCTTTCATTAAAAAAATCAATTAAATTACTTAAATTTTTCTTTGATACATTGTTTTTTCGCGAATTTCGCTTAATTTTCTTAGTCGGTCTTTTTTGTACAGAAGGTGATTTCGATGAATTTGGTGGTACAGTTGATGAGGATCTATCTTGTTTTTTTCCTCTAGGACGTAGATTATAAGTCGAAATGACTTGATTTGATTTAGTGGTTCTTTTAGTCTTTTCACGCGAAAGTGACGACATTTTCTATAAGCATGCTAAATAAATAAATTTTTATTTATCAAAATAAATAAATGTACGCATATAATAAATATTAGGTATAATTAAAAAATATTTAATATTATTAAATTCAATATACTGAAGTTTTATTTCTTTCTATAATACTGGGTCAGTAAAAACCATTTTAACACGCGAAAATAACTGTTATTACCAGTTAAAACAGTTGAAACAGTTAAATAGTACCTTAGGCAGTACGCGAAAGACAGCTTCCACATAATATTTAGTTGTTGTGGTTTAAATAACTCAAGGTTACACAAATAGTCACGAGACAAACACAAAAGGTGGACCGATGTTATAATAACACGGGTATCCAGCCTCAACTCTATCGCTCTTAAGTAAGGATCGGCCATAATAAACCGGTAAAACAGATTCATCTGTCAAAGCCACAGATGACGACAACGAAAGTGTACCACTACACTTGACCGCGAATTAGGGTATGGTGGATACGGTGTAGTTGACGTTGTTGAAAGTAGGATGAATTTTGTTTTTACGATTTGGTGCAGAAATTATATTTTTGAAAAAAAAAATAATGAAACCAAAATTGTAAATAAAATTATAAAACAATAAATGATATAATATTTTGCTAATATTACACACCTTTTTGTGAATTCATTTGTGATTGGATGGTCTTATTCCGCTTGAGACTTACGTCAAAGAAGTAATTATTTGTCAACTTTAAGATACTCTTCATATTTTCATTTTTCAAGTTTAAATATGAGTGACGTTTATTCGATCACCCTGAATGCCTGATGATGACCGTACAATTTCCATTACTTAATCCATTCATTTTTTGTTGTTGATGGTGCATAATGGTGTTGCGATACTCCAAGCTGTGTCTTCCTGAGCTACCCGCTGCACCTGGTAGAACTGGAAAATCGCTCTTGGATGCTTCGCAAAGTTTCGTACTAAACTTGAAGCACTTGAAGCTCGAGACATTCTTAGCGGCAGAAAAGTTGATGCTGAAAAAGGTTCCGTCCTCAAAGCTGAAATGGCAAAGAAAAATTTGCAATACAAAACGTGGCCTTTCGAATGAACAAAATACCCTATACTCTCTGCTTCCTCCCACTAAGCGCTTTTCAACTCCAAGCACCATTAATACCACCTCTGCCCTCTGGTTGTTGATGAATCGGCCTGTTATCGTTTAAAACAGCATTTATTCCAGTTTGTGCCGCGTTCGCATAGCTTAAAATCGTTCCTGTTGCAGATGAGTTGCTATTCGATACTTCTTAAAGCAATTCAGACTATTCAAAATATCATTCTGTTAAGATATATTGCATTAAATTTTGCTGTCGTGTTAAGATGTTTTGAGAATCCAAAGAACCTGAAATAGTAAATTCGTTCCTTCTTGGGAATTTCTGAACGAATCAATGAAGATAAACTCTTGACATAATACCGATCCTCCTATTGACTAGACATCAACGGATTTCCTTCAACAGTCCATTGGAATCGAGCTAGTGAATATACAGAATTAATTGGACATGACCGATAAAGCAATACAAAATGGATTTAACTTTAAACTTAATATTAATTTACCACTACCGCTACCGGTATAAATAATTCTTTCAACACTATTTTTAACTTCAGATATGACAGCTTCAGGTCTGAAAATTTTAATAATTTGTAAGATAATAAAAAATCTTATAAAAAATCTTGTATGTGGAAAATGTTTTGAACAATTTCTTCTTGTTCAAATCTCAAAGATTACAGATCGTTGCTAATTCATTTGAATATAAGGAAGTAATTCATCGATCACCATGAGCTTCGATTTAGTTTATCACTCCTTATGGAACTTTCAACAACTATCCCGCTTAAAAAATATTTACCATCATTAGAAACGTTTAATCCATGAATTATATACTAACATGACTTTCAATACAGCCATACAACTAAACAATCAAAGAAAAACGAATTAAAAATTGATTTCTTCCTCATCAAAATTTGAAAAACTTTCATAAAAAACTTACCTTCTTTTCAATAAATAATATTACAATCATCAGCATCAGAAACTAACATTCATCGAGGTTCCTCTACGTTCGTTCACAAAATTATTATAAAATACTTTCTATATCCCATACTTTTATCGTACTATCATCTGGCCATGATTCATAAACATCCATTACAATTATAGGTGCTTAAATTGTGCCTAATCATTTCATACAAAGTATAAAATAAATAATGATTTAACTTTCAACGAATTTCTCAAGTAGCATGTTAGATGAACAATGTAAGAAATGTTGAAATGACATGCTGATAATGGGTCAATTGGATGTATGCGATCCATCAGCTTAAATCTTTCTGCATTTTTCAAATTCCAATTATGCACTCTTTACTAAAAAAACTTTAAAGTTTTCATATGAATTCATTATCAACTATATCGTAAGACATTGCATCAGCAGATGCAAGTTTTTTAAATTACTTTCGTTAAAAGTTTTATTTGCTTTTCCAATGAGTTCGTCTATTCGTTGGTTGAATTTGTAAATTTTCACTTGTTGCAATTGTCAAAATTCTTGATCTGACTTGTTCAACTCGAGGTTTGCAGAATTAGTAACTTCATCCATTAAGATATTGTTTCTTTTAACCTCATTTATACTGGAAGCATTGTTGGAAAAAAACAGTAATCAACGTATTTTTTTCTATTTTGATAATGGACTCCAATATTTTTTTTCGTTCCGAGAGAACTGGTAATTAACGATGCAGCCATCCTGTTCTTTGCTCTTAAATTTAAAACCTTTGTCTCACTCGTTAAGTCATCTTTCTATAGATTCTGATTACCACAAGGATTTCTGGGAGATTTTGCAATCCTTAATTAATTGTAAATTCTGCATAATATATAATGAATTTTCAGTAATCTAATTCTATCTAATTAATCATTCCATCATTTTCATTTTCTAAACCTTCTACTGAGAATTTCAAATGAAAAATCAGGCAAGCTTTGAGAAATGAATCGCCCATAACTTAGGTGCCCATTTTTATGGGCACTGTTTAGATATCATTTAATCCATAACAGTTTAAATTCGCAAGTTCAGCAAGCTGTGGTCATGCCCAGCCATTTGTAAACCCATCTGTGAATTCAATGACATATTATTTTCCATTAAAAGAAGGTTTCTTTCACTCACCAGAGCCCAGAATTAGTGATTTTATAAGTACTAGGAAGACAGGATGAGAGGGTAGTCCATGTGTATTCTCGCAAGCTGGAAAGAAACCATATTTATTATTTTCCAATTCTTGCCAGTTTGCCGTGAAGGTACAGAAAGTTTCGAAAGAGCTTTGGAATAAAGACTTTGGATTTTAAGATTTACTTATTCCTTGGAAATAAGTTTAACTAGCTCTAAAACTCAATTAGAGTAAAAATTATTTCAAGTTGGTAAACTTTTTCCATTTGAGTTTTTCACGGTCCGTAGATAAGTCACAAAAGTTGATCATTTAAATATTTCTTTTGAATTGACTACGATAAGTCCTGGAAAATAATCAGTTTCAGATATATAGGAGCCGTCGATTTACACGATTTGATAGTATTTCTTGGATTGGAATTTTAATCCTGAATTTTTTTTAAATGCACGATTTTGTACTGTAGAAAAGCATGTTACAGTTGTTACACACCAATACACTGATCAACACGAGATCGAACTTTTTCTTACGCACAAAATCATTTAAAGAAGATTATTTCATTCAAATGTGAGAGAAGTTCTCTTGAAATTAGAATTTTGTCTTTTATTTAAATAATAATAATCTCTCAGATAGTATGGCGTACATTAACAAAATTTTTAAAAATGGCATGCTGGATAATGGGAACGATTGTATGTATGTATACTATATTAGTATAATTTTAGTTTATAATTCTTTAAAAAAAAAAGTCAAAGCTTTCAAATCATTGTTCACTTTCTACTCCTATTTTCACCATAGATAATATTCGGTAGGATGTTGAACGTACACACTGCGTCATACTGGATAGATGGATGTGTACAATCTCCTAATTTATATCTTACAATTTCAATTGTGCGATTTGTCACAATTTAATTTCATTTCAATGATTTGAATTGCTAGTGTGACAATTTCGAAAGAATTCCCATATGTTACGGTATATCACCTTGACGTAAAATCTGAGGGTAAAATAATCGAGATTTGTTCGATCATTCAAGTGAAATTACGCGTCTAAATTAATAGTTTCCTTCCTTTTTGTGAACCTTTCATATGTTTTTAAACAGATCCATTTCACTTGTAACTACCTTTCCGCATCCTATATATCTGCATACAATTTAGGGCTTATCTTCTGTGCCACGATGAAAATGGGGCTGTTTAATCGAGACCTGTAGTCAAATCTGGTAATTTGGATGTATGCTAACTAGTTTAACGCGACAATTAGTCATGTGAATATAAACGACCCTTATAGTATATATTCAGCACATGATTCATGATATTTCTATTTTCTTAAGCACATAAAAATGAATTCTTCCACTTTTCTCCCAAGCAATAATGATAAAACTGTCCGGACTCAATCAGCAACTTTTCATATACAACCACATTCTAAACAAAAAGTTTCTTATTTTCACCATAGAGATGTCGGAAACTTTCATTTTGGTGTAAGTTATCTAGAAACTAGCTTTAATGTTACCGTTAATTTTTAAATATTTATGTCTCATATAAAACAGTTACAACATCCAATGAAACCTCATCGTTTGACCCTAACGAATAATTTGATTATAAGCTATGGCCTGCATGAAAAAATGACGGTTTATTGTCCACCTAAAGCGACCGATGATGAATTAATGGAATTTCATGAAATAGAATATATTAAGTTCCTAAAGAAAGTAACACCAGACAATTCTGAAGAATTCACTGAAGACTTTCCTAGGTTCAACATAAGCGAGGATTGTCCAATATTTGAGGGATTGTATGATTTTTGTCAAATATATGCAGGTGCTTCAATAGCTGCGGCGCATCAATTAGCATCAGATGGAGCTGATATATGTATTAATTGGAGTGGAGGATTGCATCATGCAAGGAGATTTGAGGCTTCAGGATTTTGTTTCGTGAATGATATAGTTTTGGCGATCCAGCATTTACTAAGGTTCGTAATATAAAAAGTTTTTTTATTGAATAAATTAATATATTTTATCTAAAAGTAATTCGTCATTAAAGGTTTTATCCGCGCGTTTTATATATTGATATTGATATACATCATGGTGATGGTGTGCAAGAAGCATTTTACGCTACAGATCGAGTTATGACAGTGTCATTTCACAAATATGATGGCAACTTTTTCCCTGGAACTGGAAATATAAGCGAAACTGGCTACGAATTAGGCAAATTCTTTTGCTTAAATGTGCCTCTCAAAGATGGAATTGATGACGATAACTATGTTTCATTATTCAAGAATGTTATGTCGGATGTAAGAGATCATTATCAACCAAGTGTTATTGTATTACAATGTGGAGCCGATTCTCTCGGAAAAGATAGATTAGGAGGTTTTAACATAAGTATTAAGGCTCATGGAGAATGTGTAAGATTTGTAAAAAGTTGGCAGGTTCCTTTGTTAGTTCTTGGAGGTGGCGGTTATAGAATTCCTAATGTAGCAAGATGTTGGACTTATGAAACTGGAATATTACTTGATACTGAATTACCGTCTGAATTACCAAAAAAGTCTCATTATTATAATTTTTTTGGTCCTGATTTTACATTACATCCACCACTTGTAAGAAAGTTAGATAATTTTAACACAAGAAGTGAATTGAAAAAAATTACACAGCAAGTTCATGAATTGTTGAGATTTTTAGATGGGGTTCCAAGTGTTCAGATGCAAGAGCTTCCGGGAAATTTACAATGTTTATTAGATGGCTCTGATGAGGATGCAAGGGAAGATCAAAATGTTAATTTTAGAGGTAGAAAACGTTTAATGTGGCATGATAATGAATATTTTGATGGGGACAGCGATAACGATAAAGATGGCAATTAAAATATGAATGTTGATTTAAACTAAATATGTAAATTTTTTACGAGGTAAATTTAATTTTTTTACATCTGCTGATTCTTGTATAGAGTAACTTTGAAATACAAACACTTACTTCTTTCCTTTTTTATAATTAGTAGCAGGTAAATTGTAAATATCACTTTCGTTCATTTTCGTGATTTTTCAAAACAAAAAATTATACTTTAAATTATCTCTTTTCCTTTCTTCGAACCAAATGTTGGCTATCTCAGCTCTGATGTAGATTCATAGAAGAAAATGGTCCATTCTATGAAAACTTGATTCCAATAAGTTTACTTATAAAGGAGTTAACTATCATGAAATTTGTCAAATCGTTGATTTTATGTATAAAGGGGAATGGTTGTTAATGTTTTTTATGTTCGAGATATGCGTATCACATGATAAAATTAGGAAGCGATAATGTATATAAACATTTCAAATAAATCTCATATTTTTAGTATTCACGTGATCACGTCTGATAAATGATAATCAAAAATGTAGAAAATAATTTTATAATTTATTTTAAGTGTTTAAGGTCAAATTCTGAGCAATGTAGGAAAATCATACAAGTATATTTATTTTTTTCAACGTAGACCCGTTTGGTTAAGCTAACAAATAGGTTAAACCGGCTGAGATTATGTTTATTTGTCTAAAGTTTTTACAATTAGAATTGTCCTCCAACTTTAGAACAGGAAACATGCCCATTGGCTCCATGAAAGTGTTATAGAAAAAAGATATTGTGTTTTCCCACTATTTTGTATTTATGGAAAAGAAGTTCCTTACGTTTTAACGAATATCTACTCAGAATATTACAAGATCAAAAACTTTGACGTTATGGATGAAATATTTTTATAGAAAGTTGTGATTTATTAATACTGATTAATAAAACGTATTTTGTAATTTCAGAAGAAACCACAAACTTCCTACTATGACATGAGTTTCAATTATAACGTAGTTCTTTAGGATTGTTACTATTTCATAGACAATCAAATTGATCATTCATCACCTTAATGTCCATAAGGATGATTGAGTCAAACTTGCTGAAACAATATCCGCACGAAGGAAATGAAATCTCCTCCAAAACAAATACTTTTCCCCAAATGGTTTATCTACCTGTGTAATGCCGCGAAATGTTCAACTGCCTCAAATACAAACTTGTGCATCATGAGAGCTTCATCAAGCTTTGCTGTATTAATTATGGCTATTACAGGAAATATTACATGTTGAAAATTTATCTATTTTTAATGAGATTTAAATCGAGAATGTGCTGTTCTACCACCACTTAATAATAAAGCAGCGATTCCAGAAGATGCTACTGCTGTTGCAATATCACCATGTGATCTATATATCATTAGGTTGTAAAAAATTAAAAAATCAACTCAGATATTTACAGCTAATTATACTAATTAATAAACATACAACTTTGTAATATAATAATATATGTTTATATTTGACTTCCAATCCTTTTCAATGTTGTTAGTAAGTAGATCTAATAGAAAGTATAAGTTCGAATTGCAATCTTCGAAAATCTGATATCACAAGGAATATTTATAAGAAAATCAAGGCTAGCCAACTAGGTTTCTTTCATCAACTCAAATCCTGAATGCGCCTACAACCATAACTGGATCACTTGTCGCAGCAAGCATCAGTACCACTGCGTGCTTGTCTCCAACAGATTCATGATTAAGACAGAATTGGTACACCTAATAGTCTATAATAAATAATATAAAGTTTCCACATCCATCAATGCTACTTGATAACATATTTGAGAAATCACGAGCCACTTTCTCTTCGATTTGTATCAAATTGTCTCTGTTTAACGAAATTCCAATACACTAGGTACATTGCTCGATTATGCTGGTCGTAATTGAGTTTATTGTTGTAAATGAATGTTTCATGCAAAGAGCAGAATAACGGCTTGATTTTCTCAGTCTTTTATTCTAGGCGTGTAAATCAAATGTATCGGACACACTTCTTGAACTGTATAACCATCCTTTTGTGTTTTTAAGCCATGAAATACGTGCACTTAGAATTTATATTTACTGAATATAACTAAATTCTTACTAAGGAATTAATAAAAACCAATTAATAAAAACCAATTGCTAAAAACTCTTCGAATACTAAGAAAAGTTTTTTTTGATTTGTTTTGAATTTTCACTGCAATCAATTCCAAATCTGAACACTTTTCTTATCAACACTAATTTTCCTCGTAATTAATAAAAGTTGACGAAAACTTAATAAAAGGTGTAATAATGATAAGTAAATATACTTGGCAATACTATAGTTACAAATTCTAAAATAAAAAGTTTCTGTAGACCAAAAGAACAAAAGATTCTTACCAAAAAAAAAATATTACAGCATGTATGCTATCATATATATGCATCAATATGGTGTAATTTTGTGATTTGAGTCAAGAGAGTTATTTAATTAACGAACGATGCTAAGCAATACAACACTCACAGTATAATCTCGCACCAACTTTGATGTACTTTCCCTGCCATTATCAATCCACATTCCGCATTACTACAGTACCTACTCTTAAAACTCTCTTAAATAGGAAATAGTAGTTCAAATTCGAGTTTACCCTCACTAATTTTATAAATTTAATAACGTTAATTTTAATCATTGATTTATTATTTTATTAAAGAATTTTTTTGTTTATTAACTTGTGTATTTAAATTTCTGCTCAATACATGTATAAAAAAATAGACTACAGTATAGGCTAGGTGCAAAAAAATTCGTGAGCGCGAGGATGGATCATCATCATCAGGAACCCTCGGCATCGATCCATCAAAATGGTAGAAATATGGACCTTTGTTATACTCTGGACTAACTATTATTATTGCATCTTGTTTCGAATCTTCCGTCTTTTGTCGAAGGAGTGATTAGAGGCCGGGTTTCATTATCGTCTGTAGTTTCGAGCCCTTTCTCTAATAACGTTTGTATGCTCCTAACATTCCAATATATCAACAGCCCCCATATTACACTCTGAACTAATCACACAACGTCTTGTCGTTTCGAATTTTCTGTCATTTGTTGTGGGGTACAACGTCTTGTCGTTTCGAATTTTCTGTCATTTGTTGTGGGGTAAGACTGACCAAATTATTAAGTATGAGTGAGTTTGGACTCAAGTTTGTTTTGCACAAGAACGACATTTTTTTTCTTAATTGAAGAGAAAAGTTGATATTGATAATAGATTGAAAGGTTTGATTTTTTTTCAAAAACATTTGTAGATGTATAGTATTATTAAAACTACGGTCACCTATTTAGAATTTATACAAAATTTTTACGTATGATGTTCTACTAAATTAGGATTGTGCCTGCGTGGATCGCTACGTGTTTCGCAATTGATGCGTAATTTCCAACTTCGGCAGGTAATCATTCCTATCTCCTTTTTCAATATTACCATTTTCTTTGTTCTCTTTGTTCTGTTCTGCCGCGCATTCACGCGTCCTTTCACGCGTCTCATTTTTAAAATATGCATGCAAAAATATAAAAACAAAATCTTGTTTTTTCATATGTATATCATTTTATTAAACAATATACGATAATGCTTTGGTATAAATATCATGTAAAAAAATTCTTTTATGTCTATATACAAAAAAATGCAATTTTTTATCGTACATATCGTGCAACGTCGCATATTTCGACCGCTATAATAAATGATCATCATATGATAAACATACACGAGTTTTTCGACGATTCGTGATTCGTCGTCGCGTCGACGCGTCTCTGGTTAGGTGGTACAGGTCCTTGCCATCCTTGCCACATGATGTAATTTTCTTTCATAATTTTAATTGGGTAGTTATGTTTTTCACATTCCTATTTCTATTTTTAGTTACTATTTGGTTACCTTTATATAAATGTAGCTCAGTTTAGGTTTTAGAAAAGTATTGTTGACTTTTACTTCTTTCTAAA
>NQWY01000240.1:0-10224 GCA_019425655.1 Rhizophagus prolifer
TATTAAGAAATAGTTAACTTAATAGGTTAATAGAAATGAGATAATGTTTTATAATCAGTATTGATCACATCCACTTTTTTAAAAAACAAATTAGTAATCCATTGTGGAGATAGTCGCTGAACTTCGTGTTGTGTCATCATGGTATGTATGAACTTATCATGATCAATTTTTATTAAAATTAATAGTAATTTAATATATGACTTCAGTTCGGGTAATTACTGATCGGCCTGTGTAACCTTAAGTTGTACTCCCCGTTATTTATCTATCCTCTAGCACATACTACACACACATTGTATAAATTATAATGTAATAAATACCTACAGTATGTACGTATAGCAAAAACAAGCGACCATACGACCATACGTACAAAAAAAAAAAAGGTTGGAATATGTGACATACAGTATGAAGGAGTGCATATTATAGTTAAAGTGATCAAATTATTATTCATATTACAAGTTCATTTGATAAGATTTAACAAAAAAAAAAAAAAATTATGTGGTTTACAATATTCTTAATAAATTTTTTTCCGACATTTAATAATATTAATATAATTGTGATAGTTAACATCATAACGTCATTATTTATACTGCTGCGGTACCACGGCTGATTTTTTGTTTGGTGATACTAAATCACGCTGTGCGACTAAATCGGAGAAAAAAATATAAAATAGGCATACTCTAAAATTTTGGCAATTTTTTACTTAAATTCTTCTGTTAACCTATTATTATTCAATACGTTCAAATAAACGATAATATCAGAATGCAAGATACTGAGTATACAAATAAGCAGGTTAATTGGATTGAAATTACAAAAGCAGATGTAATAACAGAAAATCATCAAAAATTAAATAATCAAGTCTTCCTAAGTACTAATAATCTACAATTACAGGAAGGATTATCACAACTTCAAAATTTTAACAAAATAATTGCTAAGGAAATTGATCCTACATTATTAGTATTAAGCAAGCAAGAATATCTTTTCACTGAAGAAGATTTTCACATGATAATTTACAAAATAAATGATTTTATTTTTGAATTATTAAAGAAAGGAGTTAAATTTGAATTGGAAAAACAGAAGGTTATTGAATATCTTAATGATTATAAAATAAATTCACAAGAAATTTATAATTGGTTATTAAATAACCAAATTAGTTCAAATTCTATTTTTATTCTTGGATATTTTAATTTTTGTGGAATTGCAACAAGTGAAAATAATTCTAAAGCATTTGATTTTTTTATTAATGCATCAGAAAAAAATCATATATTAGCACAATTTTATGTCGGTAATTGTTATGAATATGGACATGGAACTATGAAAAATGAAAAATTAGCTTTTGAATATTTTGAAAAAGTGGCTAATAAAAATTTATCAAGTGGACAATTAAATATTGGCTATTGTTATAAACAAGGAAAAGGTATTACAAAAGATTTTAAAATGGCTTTTTATTGGTATGAAAAAGCTGCAAATAATGGAAATATATTAGCTTTATATAATCTTGGTCTTTGTTATAAAAATGGAAATGGTGTTGAAAAAGATTATAATAAAGCTTTTGAATTGTTTAAGCAATCAGCTGAAGGAGGATATTCAGGTGGAATAATGATGTTAGGATATTGTTATTGTAATGGCGTTGGAACTAAAATTGATAAACAAAAAGCATTTGAATTATATCTAAATGCTGCAAATTTAGGTCATGATGTAGCACAAAATAATCTTGCTTTAATGTATGAAAAAGGAGACGGAATTACAAAAGACATAGATATAGCAATTTATTGGTATGATAAATCTGCTGAACAAGGAAATATAGATGCAGAAGATAAATTAATAACGCTTCTCGCAAATTAATAATTATTATTAAGCTTAATTTCAAAAATTGTAAATCAATAATTTACAATATTTATTTTTCTAAAAATTTGCAAGTTAGTGAATATAATGATCAAAATAAAAATTTTTTTAATTTATATATGTATATGTAGCGCTCAGTATTTTAACCCTGCCTACGATGATATATTATATTTTTAACGAAATCAACTTAATTTTTTCCATCAAAACAATATTAAATAAATAAACCTTGATCATAACTATTTCAAATATAAAAATGTGGTGGTCGCTGAATTTTGATTGAACAATAATGTTTCTAATTGTAATTACATGTATTTTTAATTTACATTTCAACATTTAATCGTTTAAAATTTTTTTCTTTTTTACAGAATTTAATATTAGAGTTTCATGTCTTTGGATAAGTTCTTTAAAAATGTTGATCGCTACCGTTTTCAACGAAATGTCAAATAGTACTCTCACTTCAGCGAAATAGCTTCGGCGAAATGAGTTTCAGTGAAATACTGTAGGCTTTGGTGTAAAGTCCCGATACCCTCAGAAAATAAGCTGAAGAATAATTTTACTAAGATTATTTTGCCAGAAATTAGATATTCTTGCAAGAACGATAATTAAATATTAAATAAAAAATTCTCATATAATCCATTACTTTTAAAATCCATTACTTATTAAAATCCATCACTATTAAAATTTTAGAGATCTTTATTATTACAAAAACAACCATTTTGGTATATCCCATCACCATCGTCAATTAAATATCTTCACACGATTAAAATAACTTGTTCAAATATTGTTTTGCCAGTGTCGATGTTAGGATGATCGACGAGATTTTGAAAATCTCGTTTAAAAATCAAAAAAGTAAAAAAATTTACTATAAAATTATCATCCCCTAAGAAATTTTCTAATTTATGGAAAGAAATGAGAAGAAAACTTTTTAGAATTTTTCAAATTATTACATTTATATATATTAACCTAGTAATTAGTATATTTATAAATATTCTACACAATATAATGTAAACTCTGTAATAACACTTAATAAATAGTTGCTAATTTTTGACAAGTTCATAATGGAAGGAAGTGGAGGAACGATAATATTAATATTTCGTTCATCAGGGAGAATTTGTATATTGATAGAAGACATATTCAACAAAAGTGTAAGGAGAGATTATGTGTGTCTAAGTATCATTTAGGAACGTACTAATTTAGCTTATGATATCACGCCCATGATAGGAGCTAGCGGGAGAACAAATTTCTTTTTAATGTTGTCTTGGTTCCTCTATCACTAGTCCTCGCAATAGAGTTATGGTGTTCGGACTCCTAAGTTTATAACAATTATCAATTGGCTGATTCAACTTACCACAACGAAGAAGAAATTCATAAACTTCTCTAAAAACAGCGAATAATTCAATGAAAAATTTTCGAGGCAAAAGACTAAATGTAACTTGTATTAGTCCTTCCACGTTATGTTATTTTTAGATGTTATAGAATATTTTTTATTGGTTTTAAATCATTGACTGGATGACTTTATATAATATGTTTAATTAAACATCATAAAATCGAATACAGCAGATATATTTATAATATGTATTACAGTCGGACTCATTTTTTTCCTTAATCATGCGTCTATTATCTTATGTTCTGAAAAAGAAAAGAGAAAGATGCACTTTATTTAGTGCAATACAAAAAATTTGATTAAATAATACCAGTAAATAAGAGTAAACTAAACCAAAGTTTGATTCATACGTCGACAAAGTAAAACAAATTATTTCCAATTTTTAAGAAATCGCACAAAAAACGAACTGTGTCAATTAAGCAAATATTACGTTATTAATATTTTTCTTTTTTATTCTACATTGTAAGTACGCGTGAAAGTATCTTACGATATCTATACGTTATTGTCTATAAGTAGTTTGTACAATGTTAAATTTTTTTTTTTTAATTATTATATAAATACGGGGCTTTTGTCGTATTATTTTATCAAACACTTAGATGTTGCATACCGGCTTAACCGTATTAATCGATTGTAGATCATTTCTGCGTACAATATTTTTAGCCATTCCGGTTTCGAAAATATTGTGGAATATTCTGTTATATACAGTAGGTCATATGAGTTCATATAAAAAATGATCTTTACCCGAAATATCCTAGATTGAATTGTTATTATGTAGTATGTACTACAAATAAGACCACGTTTAAATTTTACGTTATCTGTAATTTTTATATTTAAATGGGTAAATTATTTTATTTATGGAATTATCCAACAATTACATTTGTTTAATCTTACCAAATCGATATGTTATTTTTTATTAAAAAGTATAAAGTTTAAAAAAATGTATTATATTATTATGTATTAGATTGGCTATTTTTATAAAAAAGTTTCTACCAAATTAGAAAATGATAGCAATACTTCTCACGAGCCTTGTAAATGCATTTTCGATACGATTTATCTCGTTAATTTACAAATCACATGCACACACAAAAAAATATTCCTGTTATTATGAATTACTTTGGGAAAAATTGCATAATAAAAGCATATTTTTAAATTGAAAAAACTCTCATGATGACAATCAATCACTCGTCCACAACAAACTCCAAAATTATATATAAATAACCTATTATCATGCTTAAGTTGCTAAAAAATCTTTTTTACACTCGACTTAAATTTTGATCTAATTTAATACTTTATTCCAAGAATCAAGAAAAAAATTATTTTTGTTATTTTTATTACTCTTAATCAATTTTAAAAATATGGGAGAAGTCGCTTTTCAAATTAATCAACTCGTAAAAAGACCAAATACTGGTGGTATAGGAGATCCGATAAGAGTTCGAACAAACTACTTTGAAGTTACTGAGTTTCAAAACATGAACATTTCGCATTACTTTGTTATGATTTCACCCAAGGTCCCTCAGCAATTAAATTGGAAGGTGTTTGACCGTTTTGTGGAACAATACCGAGAAAAAGACCTTGGGGATGCAAGACCGGTATTTGATGGTACGTATTCATTAACAAAAAAATATTTTTGTTACAAATATCCAAATATTAATAATATAAACGAATGGTACTATATAATTTTACAATATGGCTTTAAACTAGATATCAAAATTGTATTTTTATTATTAAGATTATCAATACTGTATGATTCTTGCATTTAAAATACTAACTAATTGAAAATATTGTTAGGAAAAGAAAATATGTTTGCACATAAATCATTGCCATTTGAAGACAAAAGTTTTGAAGTAAATATCTTTTTTTATCATTACAAAGTTCAAAGAAAAAAGTAAAGTTTGTTAAATTTAATTATTAAAATTAGGTGGGATTAGAGGAAGATACTAACGCGCCCGTGGCGAGAAGACGTCCGCCACAACAATTTAGAATTAGAATAAGAAAAACTAGAGATATTGTCATGGAGGAGCTATTCCGATTTTTAGACGCTAGAGGCAGCATGACCGATAATTGCAAAATGGGTAAATAATAAAAACGAATTTCATAACTTAAAATAATTTATTTACGTAACAAGCAATGATGGCGATGGACATTATTATCAGTCATAAGGTTGCCACAAAATATCCTATTGTACGTAGATCATTTTATACTTCGCATGCGGCTAAAACCCTCTCTGGAGGTTTAGAAGCTTGGCAGGGGTATTACCAATCAGCACGTCCCACTATGGGAAGGAAAATGATGATAAACATAAACTTAAGTTCTACCGCTTTCTATGAAAAAGGTCCACTCATTAACTTGATTAGAAAAATATTATATCCCTATAATATAAATAGTGGCATTTCAGGAAATAACCGTCATAAAGTTGAAGTTATTATAAGAGGTCTTAAAATAACGGACAATCATAGAACGGGAAATAAACGAAAATTTAAGATTGAGGGTTTGACTCCAACTTCGGCTTCTCAAACTATATTTGATAGAGGTGATGGTAGTAACATCGACGTGAAAACTTATTTTCAAAATATTTACAATAGACGTTTACAATATCCATTTCTTCCTTGCGTTATCGCAAGGAGAAACGTTTATCTTCCGATAGAAGTTTGTGACATAATTCCGGTAAATTATATAGTATTCATCTAGCGATATCATTATGTAGGAAATTTTTTTAAGAAAAATAATTTATTTTGTATATTAATAGGGACAACGATATATGAGGAAGTTGGACAATAAGCAAACAAAAGAAATGATAAAATTTGCTTGTCAGAATCCGACCATTCGAGCAAATAAGATCCAGAATGGCCTCGATATATTAAATTATCGAGGTAATGAGTACCTTAAACAATTCGGGATGGATATATCAAACAATATGACTGTCGTAAGTTTGAAATATGATTTTTGCATCATAGGAATAAATATGAATTAAATTAATAATGCAAATTTGATCTTACAGGTTAATGCTAGGATTCTCCCACCTCCAACAATCTTGTACCAGTCTCCTTTCAAGCCGAAAGATGGAGCATGGGATTTACGAGATAAAAAATTAGCATTTGGTGCCATTCTTGGTTCATGGTCAATTTTGATCTTCCTAAATGAAGAAGATTTACCTGATCATATTATTAAAATGTTTATTAGAGAATTTGTTAATATATGTCAATATACGGGAATGGTAAGCTTAATACAAACCTATTTTATATAAATTACTCATCTAACACTATTTAATCATCTATCTTTAAAAGAATATTCATAATAGGAGTCCCCCATTATTACGCGCAAATCCTCAAGGAACTATCGAAGAATCATTAAAACTAGCCTGGGTGAAGGCTGGTAATTCGGCAAAAGCTAGACCACAGCTTATTCTTTGTGTTCTCCCAAACACGGGAACAGATTTATACGCTGAAATTAAACGTGTTGGCGAAACAATTATTGGTGTCGCAACACAATGTATCCAAAGTGACCACATGGGAGAGGGAAACCCGAAAAAACAATATTGTGCAAATGTTTGCCTAAAGATGAACGTTAAACTTGGAGGAATGAATTCACACCTCAAGCCCGAACATATTCCGTTTGTAACCGAAAAGCCCACTATCCTGATGGGCGCTGACGTATCTCATCCTCCACCTGGTAGCATCTCTTTTCAGGCGAGAGCGATCGTCCATCTTTCGCTGCCCTATGTGCTTCTGTAGACGCTAAGGCTTCACGTCATGCAACAACCATTAGAGCTCAAGCCAGACGCTACGAAATAATCGCAGATTTGGGAAATATGGTTAAGGAATTGTTAAAAGCATTTTATCAGACTTGTGGGGATAAGCCCCAAAGAATTTTATTTTACCGAGACGGAGTTTCAGAGAGCCAGTTTATAGAAGTGCTACGGAATGAAATAAACGCGATTAGAGGTACATAATATAATATCATTCCTCAATTTGTTCATGATTTTCGTTAATTTATTTAATTATTACAGACGCGTGTCGAGCTCTTGATGTTAAGTATAAGCCTAATATCACGTTTGTTGTGGTGCAGAAGAGACACCACACACGTTTTTTCCCAATGAATAAGGATGAAGCCGATAAAAAATCTGGAAATTGTCTTCCTGGTACTGTCATCGATACGGACATTACGCATCCATTTGAATTCGATTTTTGTAAGTAATTAAATTTACATTAATATTGAAATTTTGTAGCATTTCTAAATGACTTTAAATCCATATCAGATTTACAAAGCCATGCTGGAATATTAGGGACGTCACGACCAGCTCATTATCACGTTTTACTTGACGAGAATGGGTTTAATGCAGATTCGTAAGTTAGTTAGCCTACAAACTTTATCTTACAATCTCTGTTACATATATGCGCGTAGTACGCGAGCAGTATCCTTGGTAAGATTTTAAGTTGTGTTGTCGTTGTATGTATTAAAATAATTGTATTATTTTAAATAGGTTCCTCCAGTATATTACGCTCATTTAGCTACCGCTAGAGCAAAACTCCACTCACCCGGATACCCGACCACATTCGGAGTGGTAAAACAGGACCTACAAAAGGTGAATTATAAATAAATAAAGATATTTCGAATGTGCATTATTCTCGGTTATCGCATTTTCTAAAATAGATTTCCTTTTTAGGTTATGTACTTTATGTAGCAACTTCACTTATTTGAATAGGAGCGAAATGAAAAAAAAAACGTTTTTAGTAAATTTCTTTTAAATTTTTCCATATTTTTTTTTTTATTGTATAAAAATTTGTTTCAGATTAAAAGGATATTATTTTTTATTTGTAAAAGATATTTAATTTCTTATATATATGTTATGCGTCAAATCAGAATGGGCGTAAATTTAAAATTGAGTTACGTCAAATTGAAATTTGAGTCTGGTGTGCGTCAATTTGATTTATCATTTTGTGGTGTCAAATTGAAAAGTGAAATGCATGATTAGTAATAAATAAGAAATCGTAGTATTTAGTGATTAAATATTTTTATTTTATTCTTTTTATATTGAAACTGACACGAAATAAATGAATACTCCATAACTTTAAAGTTTTGATAATTTGGTTAAACATTATATTGAAAACTTAGCACCAAATAATAAAGAAAAAACTTTGATTAACAAGGAAAAACTACAAAAGATAAAGGAAGTTCTTCTGAATCCTACAAATACCACATTATATAACTTCTAGTTTTCATTAATCAGATTCCTATATTTCGAATCCAAAATAAAAAAAAATAATGAAAAATTTCCTGTATTAGATGTAGAACTCAATTTTAAATTTATGCCCATTCTGGTTTGACGCACAACATATACCAGTACGTCATTATTAACTCATACGAAGACCCCTCCAAATTTCTCCGGGTTGTGCTAAATAGGGGTCGATCTTGCAATCATGTGATCGTGACAGTTAAACATCACCACCCGGAGAAAATCACGTGATCTATATCCCCCGGGTGCGTCATTATTTATATTGCTTGTAGTTACTGTGATACCATGGCTGATCTTTGTTTGGTGATACTAAATCACGCTGTGCGACCATATCAAATATTTAAATAAGTAAAACTTACTTTTTTTTTTTTAATTTTCTGTTAACCTATTATTATTCAATACGTTCATGTATATCTAATAATATAATAATATCAAAATGCAAGATACCAAGAATACAAATGAATGGATTAATTGGGTTGAAATTATAAAAACAGAAAATCATCAAACATCAAACAAACAAGAACTTGATGAGGCCTCTTTAAGTACTGAAAATTCAGAATCACAAGGGAAATTATCTCAACTTATTCAAAATTTTGACAAAATAAATATTAAAGAAATTGATCCTATAGCTTTGACAAATGAACGAGAAAAGCTTTTATTTGAAGAAGGTTTTAATATAATAGTTGATGAAATAAATGATTTTATTTATGGACTAAGAAGTAAAGGACTTAAATTGAAATTAGAAAAACAGAGAATTATTAAATACTTTAATGAACACGATATAAATTTACAAAAATTTTATAATTGGTTATTAGATAATCAAATTAGTTTGAATTCTATTTTTTTACTTGGATATTTTTATTTTTTTGGAATTGTGACAAGTAAATATAAAGAGAAAGCATTTAAATTGTTTATTAATGCATCAGAAAACGATCATATATTAGCACAACACTTTGTTGGTAAGTGTTACCTTTATGGAGATGGAACTACAAAAGATGAAAAATTAGCTTTTAAGTATTATGAAAAAGCGGCTAATAAAAATTTACCAAGTGGACAATTAGAAATTGGTCTTTTTTATGATAAAGGAATAGGTATTAAAAAGGATTCAAAAATGGCCTTCTATTGGTATGAAAAAGCTGCAAATAATGGAAACATAATAGCTATGCATAACTTAGGTAGATGTTATTTAAAGAATTTTGAAGATAATAAAGCATTTGAATTATTTAAACAATCAGCTGAAGGAGGATATTCAGGTGGAATAACAATGTTAGGATATTGTTATAGTAATGGCATTGGAACAAAAATTAATAAGCAAAAAGCATTTGAATCATATCAAAATGCTGCAAGTTTAGGAAAAAATATAGCACAATATAACCTTGCTTTAATGTATGAAGAAGGAGATGGAATTACGAAGGACATAGATAAAGCCATTTATTGGTATAAAAAATCTGCCAAACAAGGTTATGAGCAAGCAAAAAATAATTTAAAAATACTTCAAGAAAATATCAATAATTTATAATAAAATTTCTTTATTCAAATTTTAAAACTGCTTAAGTCATTAATTTACAATATTTATTTTCCTACTACAATGGTTTTCTACATCAGTAATTACACCACAATGTGGATGTGTCGATAATTTATACTGTATATCGATAATTGACATATACTAACTTCATTCGTCCCGTTTCACAACTAATAAAAAAACCTCAATATACCGATATTACATATTGTTTCAATAACGATATTCCAAGTTAGCTTTTTGTTT
>NQWY01000244.1:0-15777 GCA_019425655.1 Rhizophagus prolifer
ATTATTTAAAATTTTAAAAATTTTACTGTTCAATTTTCTATGGAGAAATTATATAAATTATGCGCCGTAAATATTTTCTTGTTTTTCAAAATTGGATTTTGAGCCTGATTTAACTATTAATGTTCATGGTTATAAAAATGAAGTAATTAAACTAGCTATTTATACAGATAGATGTTTATGATGTAATATTAATTACAGTATTTCAGTATACCGTATATTTATTTAATTTCTTACTAAAATATCTAAATGAATTATGCGTTAAACCAATAACTAACAGCTAACGGGAAAATATACGCGCGAAAAAACTTGAGAAATAATCTGGTGAATATATGGAATTAGAGAATTAAGTATAATTATATAAAAAATATAAAATATATAAATAGCTTTCATTGGAGTGCAAAAGAAGAGTATTAAAAGTCTTTTCTAATAAATATCTTAAACCTTCTAATGTTAATAATAATAAATCGATTTCAATTTTTTCTAATTTATTCTTGGCCACACATTGAACTAAAATACAAGACATTTTATCCACTTTTAAGGAGAATTTTTCGGCACATTCTGATAAAAGTTTTTTACCAGCATGAGTACATAATATATCAGTTGTAGCAATTAGGTAGTCGTATTATGACAAAATCCGTAAATGTTTGCTTATTCTTATTTGTAAAATCTAATAAAGTTTTCTTTGTAAATTCAATAATTTGATCTTGGAAGGTCAATCAAGTAAAAACGAATAGATGCAATAATAAAATTATCTTTCAACTTTAGAGATATATGCGGTAAATATTCTAAGAAAACCTTCATAGCTCTTGAATCAATATCATCGAATGAAAGGTTATTATTATTCTTTGCTGATTTACTGAAAATGTACGAATTGAAAGCATCGGAACGAGTTGCTAAAATAGCCTTGCATCAAGCAGTGACATAAAATCTTTCATCATCAATTAATTGTCTAAAATCATTTCTACTCGCGGAGATAAATTATTTTGTTTATCCATAGAATCGTTTTAATTTTCATTATTTATTACAATTTTATGATTTATAACATAACAGAATATGCATTTTTACAGGACGCTATAATGATATAAATATACAACCAATATTATAAAGTTACGCAAAAAATATCGAGTAAATTTACATATAATAGCAGTAATTTCCAGGGTTGGGATTAGTTTTAAGGATTAGTTTTAGGCATTTAGAATTTACAGTATATAAATTTAGGGCAATTATGCAGTACAGATAAAAAGTACATACAACGAAGGTTATCATACGAGCCACTGCGGAAATAACGTTTACAAAATAGTATAATTAATGAAGTAATATACTTATAATTATATAACTACAAAGTATTTATTTTTTTCTATTTATCTAGCCTCTTCTCCCTTATCATTTTAAAAAGAAACTATATCTTGTCATATTTTATGCATTTCACGGTCATAATCGTTGGCATATGTTTAATGAATTAACTATACCCTTACTCTTATCTTTGAAAAAAGCCACTTCTTCTAGTTGTATTTCATGCATTACGCGTATTTTTTTATACCTCACAGTTCACGGTTCTTCGCGGTTCTTCACTTATGCAATCTGTTAGTAGAACCTTCCTATTTAATAACTAATTAACTTATTAACTAAAGTGTCAAATTTTAAAACAATCACATGAACTCTTGATATTGATAATTAATTTGTGCAACTAATTTTATTTTTTTTCAATTTTTTAAATTTTAAAGTTATAGCTACGGGAGATGATTAGTCAAGCTGTTACTTATTTTTGTCTCAGTTACGTTGTGTTAATTTTCTTTTATTTATATAGCCATTGAAGATATTGAAGATATTGAAAAATATAAATACTATGGTAAAACAATATATTTAAAATTTAGATACAGCATATAAATCTAATAAATAATTGAGACTTTACTACCATGTCCCAAGGAAACAATAGGATAAACTTGAGAAGGGATGTTCCATTCAGTAACTGTAGGTTTCTTATCATTATTTATAGAAAATGCACATGTTTTGTTGTTCATATTTAAATGAACAGTAACCTTATCTCCTTCTTTAAATTTTGCATCATACTTTCTATATTGGTTTTCATGGTAAATATAACCATCAAACCCAAGAACCAATCCGTGATGATCAAAAGAGAAATTACTAAGTGAGAAATTAGAATGACTTAAATTCTCATTAATACCAATTACACCGATATAGATATTTTTATACATCTTTTCAATTAAAATATTCCACTCATAAACTCCTCTACCCTTGAAGATTAAATCTCCTAATATTGATTTAGGCCGTACAAACGTCCCGACAACTCCTTTAACTTCTCTACTCAATGCTAGCGTTTTAAGCAGTTCAACCGTTTCAACAGTAAATCTATCATTATAAACATTAACCGTATCATCTATATTATCATTTCTCCACCTAAAAACGGGTATTCCACGAATAAATCCTGATTCCTCATTCTCTGCTATTGAACAATAAACATCTTTGAGCTTATTAATTGTATGAGTATTAAACGGTTCAACATTTTGTTTGATTTCTTCTACATCCATTCGATTTAAGTTAATGTAACCAATCAATGGAGTCAAATGATCCTTTATTCTTTTAATTTTCTGTGAATTACATCCTGAAAAAGAATTTTCATCCAAGATTTTTTTAACGAGTGTTTCGTTTTGTATAACTTTTCTTATAGCTTTTGTTAAAGAATATTCCCAAATATTAAATTCTGATGTTGCAAAAGGAATTTGAGTATCAGAAGTTTTTTCTAAAAGATATCTTAAACCTTCTAATGATAACGAATCTATTACACTTTTTTCTAATTTATTCTTAGCCACACATTGAAATAAAATACGAGACATTTTATTATCCACTTCTAAGGAGAATTTTTCGACACATTCTGATAAAAGTTTTTTTCCAATATCCGCGTCTCCATTAATCAAAGGTTTTGTAAATTCGATAATATGGTCTTGAAGGTCAATCAATTCAAAGTAAATGGATGCAAAATAAACTTCAATAACATTATCAGCATCTATCATGCTTTCAACTTTAGATGTATATAAAAATTCCAATATAACTTTCATTGCTGTTAAATTAATATTATCTAATGAAAGGATATTATTACATTCTACTGATTCATTGAAAATGGATGAGTTGAAAACATCCGAACGAGTTGCTAAAATAGCTTTACATCCATAAATCGTTCCATCTGAACATTTTAAAGCAATATCATGAAATCTTTCATCATTTATTAAACGTTTAAAATCATTTTCTAAAGATCTTCCTCGTGGAGATGAATTATTCTGCTCTTTTATAGAATTTTTTATATTTGTCATTGTTTAAAATTATAACAATGAACAACCTTAGTTAATAACTTTTTCTCCAAATTTATGTGAAAATCTCATGGTCATGAGTAGTACAAAATGCTGTTTATATGTTAATAGAATTTTCGGGATTTAAGTAGCGCCGTACGGCCTGTCGATCAGCATGATCTGCACGAAAATAATGATAATGATGTTCTTATAATAGAAAATAATTCGTTAACTCGAATGTCCAATTTCAATTGTAATGTCATAATATTAAATTTTTGTAATAATTAGGGAAACATTTAATTGACATTATTTCCTCGTTATCAAACTTAGTTACACAAGCGCTGCCAAATCATTAGTCGAGTCATCATAATGTACTAAGTTTAGAAAATCACAACTTTAAGCGTAAAATCTATTTTTTTTGTGAATTTTTTGTGTAGTCAGAATTCTAATACGTTCCAAAATATCAATTTAAAAATATGGAATAATAAATGTCTTGAAATATCCATGATCAAGAATCCTGAAACCCGTCATATTACAAAAATAATAAATAATTGCCGGAATTTATATAAAAAATATACTTCTAATTGTGAATTTATTTCACACTGCGTATTTCATCGATATTTTTCTTATTGCTTGAAGAATTATATGATGATCCAAAATCTCTTTTTTCATGTAAACTTTGGTGCGAAACCGTGATTCCGGTCTTATGGAGGAATTCTTGGTGACATGAAAATAATAATTATAAAAACAAAAGTTATTTATGTTACATTATTATTAACTATTTACTTGATAATAATAAAGAATTTCTTACAAGACAGGCCGGTGGATTCAATTACCTCAATCATATTCCAAACACTTTTATTTGATTCCTTTTGAGAAGTATAAACGTCAATATAATTAATAATATTATGGCTATTGGATTTTTCTAAAACATATGATCGTTCATTTTGCAACAGGAAGTTTACAGCCTCTTTATGAGAAAATGTTTAGATTTAAAGTATTTGGATATGAGATCAATTGTACATCAAATCTTACATCTTTCAAAAGCAAGGACTTGTCTCAATTCATCCTGTGAATTAAATTTTGACACGTCAATTGAACCTAACTATTTTTATGGATTAGCGAGGTGTCTGTAATAATATAGAAAAATTTATTATAAATACAATCTTGAAAGTTAATCATGGAATTTGAGTGGAATGATGAAATTGTAATTTTTCTGAAACATGATGATACACACATTGAAAGACATAAGCGATGGCGCTATGCAATTACGAAGGAAGTTTTCTTACATTAGCAAAAAAGTACATGAGCACACAATTCCTCTACACATACTTCCTGATCTTAAACATTAAAATTTAATTTTCACCCTACATTTGAATATTATTATTACGAGAAATTGATTTAGCCTATCATCTTGATAGTTCAATTAAGTAATTTTACTTATATAGACACGGTAGCTTGTATAATTAAAAATATCGGCGGAGGTCATCTCAGGAAAGTTTTAATCAATAATAATTATATTGTGAGAGATAATATCACTTTTACGAAGGTTGTCTTATTCTTATTAGACTAATTATAAAAATTGTCCTTTAATCGAATATTTATCACTATTATCAGAAGGAATTCTTACCGAATTTGAAATATTTGACAAAGATTAAAAGTGACAGGATTTAACTATACTAGATATTTTAGAGGAATTTTAAGGGAAAACATGAACTTCCTATAATCACATCTGATTTTGATTATGAAGAAAAATATACGGAAATGCTAAACAGATATAAGAAATTAAGAATAATGGCATACTCGAAGGTTTTGACGTGCTGCTAAAAGAGAAATGTTATTTCAAAAAAATTATTATAATTTTAGTTTGGCTCAAAATACAATTGCTTAATATTTATAGGTTAGCATGTATTTTCTTTTATGTAGTTTTATATATAAATCTAATCTCTTTGCTACCAATCATTGATATGATTATATTACTATTATCCTTATTTCTTAAAATCGATATTTCTTAAAGTTATTGGCTTTTCTACTTTTAGTTTGATAGTAAGGAATATTTTTGGATAAGTCTTTCTTTCCTCTTTAGTTATTAGGGTTTAGCAGCTATCTCATTAACGGTTACGAAATTGGGTCTCAAATTCCGTGATATGTACTGTGGCCGTAGAACAATTCCTTAATAATTGAAAAAAAACCAAATTTAAAGTAAATATTTCTGTATGTATTACTTTACTGAATAAATATATTGTACGTCTCTAATTAAATATGGTATTTAATAAATCATCTTTTTTTTGGAATTATCTTCAAAGCAGGAGGAATTTCTGGCAAGAATGAATCATTTTTGATGTTTTTCGATCTAAAAGGAAATACTAGTTCCTAGTCATGTTACTTTACTAGGTTTAGCATTTTAATTTTAAGTTATCTTGCAAAACCAACTTTAGCAGTTCTATACTTACCCAAAAGCTGAAGAGAACTGTAATACATACTTCGTCTTATATTCAAAAAATTAAATCAAATTATCGTAATAATTCAATAACTTTATTGAAAATATTGTATTTGAAAAATAAGAAATAAGAATCCTCTATAGTTTATGATAAACTGATACTTTTATATCGTAAAATGATTACAGTATATACTAATGCCCGATTAATCATATGCAGTAGAACAAAAACACGAATGGATTCCGTAGTATCTTATAGTTTCCACTCATACAGCAGCCCCTCCAAATTTCTCCGGGTCTATATAGATCACGTGACTTTCTCCTGGTTGTGACGTTTAACTGTCACCGATCACGTGATTGCAGAGGACGCGCTGTTTATATTTATCTCAGCGACTTAGTTTTTTTCGAGTGGTCCAAATCTTATTCGTCACTAAGTAAATTCGTCACAACCCGGAGAAATTTGGAGGGGTCTTCGTATGAGTTTTATAGTTTCCGATCCTTGTATTTAAATAAGAAAAAAACGTCCAATTAAAATAAAATCCATTTTTAACTATAGAAATGAACAAACTTTAATCATAGTAACACAATAATAATGTTTTTCATATATATATACCAATAAATATCATAATTCGAAACCAGATTTAGAGTTAAGTAAAAAAGCACATTAATTATTACCATTATCATTGTAGAGGATTAGATTTATGAAAAAGAATCCGCGGAAATGTAGTGATAACCTACTAGCGAATAATGATGAGATTGATTAATACTCTTCAAGCCGAGGAATTCTTCTACTACTATAAAAAATAAATAATCGTTAGCTTTTGTCAAAAGTACATTACACTTTTCTATAAACTTATTTTCTTGGTTTTTGGACATACAAGATATCTATCCGAGCGATCTTTAGAGTAGCATTACTAGCAGTTCCATTTAAATAATTGCGGCTAGATACAGTGCGTGATTACCTTTCAAAAGAAAACTACCGAATCTAAAATTTGGAAATCATAATTACTCTTTATCCGTTCTTGATTTATTTATCGAGATCGGAACGCAATTTTTAATTAAACGAAATATGGATTTTATTAATTATTTTTATTGGTTCACTTAAGCTTTTTCATTCCATTTTAAACCCGCGTAAAGTACACATATATAAAACTCAATATGGATATTTTTTTCTTGTTATTTAAAGAATTAATACAATTAATAATTTAGTGTGAAACTACGATTCTGAATCTGTAGTGCGTTCATAGATTCTCGAAATAAATTTCTCTATATCACTTCTACCTGATGATATATAGAAGACAGAGAATCCGATTACCTCACTTTCACGTTAAGCAATGTCATTTGATTATCATTCACTCTGCAGAAGTATGAATTAGAAAGTAATTAATGACGCAACATTAATTTACAGTCTCTTCATGAGGAAATTCCCCTTCTTGTGACGATATTTAAAGTTTTTCTTGAATTAGTAAGAAATAACGAAACACGCTTTCTCACTTTATTTAGATTTCAGGTAAATTGTGATTACACAAATACTTCCAGATTTCAAAATTCAAAAGATATCAAATTTAATATTGCTATGCACGATCCCGATTTCGACACTCTATTATCAAAATCAGTCTAACTTAATCTTGAAGCCCTTCAATTAGTTAGTATTACTTATACGGTTGCTCTATATAGCTAGAAAGAGTGGAAAATCCATCATAATTGACACTTACATCAGATGAAGATTATTCAATGTTTAAAGCATAATTAATAATAGATTTCGGTGAAACAAATGCTGAGGTGGAAGACTTTTTTTTGGAACCTATAAAGGTCGACCAGCACTCTCTATATTTACATTGGATCAAGACTAATGACTATGAAGAAAGGGAGTATCTTGATTTAATTAGTTACAGTCGGTATATAGTGAATTCATTATATAAAATACCGAACTCTGGATAATTCTGGCCGAATTTATAGTGCCGGCCAGAATCATAATTTCGTAGGTATCGACATTCAATTAATTATTTATAATTCTGGTTAGCACTATAAATTTGGCCAGAATTAATTTATGGTCACATGACTGTTGTGTATAACGGGGCTGGTCAAATCAAGTTCGGATGCGGTATATAGGATTTTATTATAAAAATTCGTTATAGCCAGTGTAATTAACTATCAAAATTCGGTTCTGGGAACTTTGGTTCGGTATAACAAGTTTTCGGTATATACAGGTTCAGTATAACCAGTGACGATTGTAATAACATCATCATAAATAGAAAATTTTATTTTTATTGTTCTTTCAATAAAAAAAATTTCCCTGCCATAATAATAATATATATTTTAATATTTAAAAAAAAAAATTGGCACGACATTTTATTCGTGGTTTTCATGTTATAACTAAATAAGTTAAACGAAAGAATATATGTGTGCATAATTACACGCAATTATGTCATCGTATTCTTTGGTAGAACATAAAAGCTATCCCTAATTTGATTGCTTTCGGTTTGTGATGCGAATCTCCCAATGATGAAGGGTATTATAACCCACGAAAAGGGAAAAAATCTGTGTTCTCATAAAACAAGTGTCAAATTTTAGAGTTTAACACCATAGAAGTTCTAGCATCAAACCCATCACGGACTCCAAAATAATAAATTTTGACTCCCATCACCAATTATAAACTGATTAAATCTGAAAAATTTAAGAGTACTTTGTAAGTCATCAATTTTAATAGTTTTTGAATATAAATCGAAAAAAAAATATGTTTAGTTATAAAGGCAAACCTTTTAAGTTATCTTCTAATTGCTTTAAAATAATCATCCGATCAATTCTGATAGTAAAGTAAGATTTGTGAAAATTTACATTTCCAAATGTCAATTTCTTTTAAATAATTTCATTTAAAAATAAATAAATACCTGGAGTGAAAATAAAGTTCGTATAAAAATTTATATAATACTAACATGTTCCATCATCCAATTATATTTGTTCCACGGTTTGTATAATACGACTAGCTAGCCAGGACTTTGAAAATAAACAATTATATACGAGAGACGCGAGTCTAAGTAGAGTAATTAACAAAACTACTTAAATTAAGAATTCCATAGTTTAGACATATTTTAAAAAGACTATTTCTTTTTCTTTTAAATAGATACTGGCCCAAATAGGCTTCACATTCTTTTTATTTGTATAAATTACTATTCAGTGTGTTAAATCTATATGCTATTTCCGTTTGAATATAAAAAAAAATTTACGTGTTTATGTATGAACATAGAATAGGTAATATCCTATGTACATCTTTTTCGGATCGATTCAATTTTGGCGCCTTTAATAAATCAAATAAACCAAATATGGATTTTGTTAAAATTCGTAATGACGTATTTATTCTTGTAACCATTTAACTCTTCCTCGTTTGAAGTAAAAATGTCCAAGCTTAATAAAGATATTCTTTTCATGTTATTTGAAGAAATACAAGAGGATCCAAAATCTCTTTTTTCGTGTCTAATAGTTAATAGACTTTGGTGTGAAACCGTGATTCCGATTCTGTGGAAGAATCCTTGGCGCTATAATATCAATTATCGAAGTAAAAATTTCTTATTCAACATCATTACTTCATATTTTTCCGGTGATATTAAAAAATTTCTATCAAAGCAAGGGATAGAATTACCTCCAGTCTCATGTCAACCACTTTTATTTGATTATTTGTCTTTCTGTAGAAGTTTGAACGTGAATGTAATTAACGACATAATTTCTATAGGATCTTGTCTTGCTTATAATCAGTTTCTTTTACAACAAGAAGTTTATATTCTCTTTATGAGAAAATTTCCCGAATTGAAGTATTTGGATATGAAATCAATTGAGCATCAAATATTTTATTTCCCAGGAGCTATGGCTCGCCTTGATTCGCTTTGTGAATTAACATGCGATACATCGATTGATTCCTCATATTTTTATGGATTGGCACGTATTTGTAATAAAATAGAAAAACTAATTATTAATTGAAGTTCAATGGAAATTAAAATACTTTGAGTGGGAAGATGATTGTGACGAATTTGAAGAATATTTTGATATTGTCGATATTTATGAAGAAACCTTCTTGGCGTTGGCGAAAAAGGCGGATACTCTTACTCATTTTATTACAAACTTTCAAGAAGAATATGAATTCACATTTCCATCAAGGATACTTTCAGAATTTCACAATTTAAAAACATTGAAACTTAATTTTCATCCCATATTTGATTATAGTTATGACGAACAATTGAAAAATTCGGATTATCCTAATCTTGAAACATTTCAATTAGATGATATTACTTTAATCAGCACGGTCGCTTGTATAATTAAAAATAGTGGTGGACACCTTAGAAGAATTTTAATCAATAATTATGATGTTGTTGAAGATAATTTTAATGAAGAATCACTTATTCTTATCAATGCAGTTTACGAACATTGTCCTTTAATCGAATGCTTATCACTCGCATTTCCATCATCAGATGAACATTTCGTTGAATTCGAAAAATTACTTGGGCATTGTCAAAAATTAAGAATATTAGCGATAAGTATATCAAATGTAAATGAAATATCGAAATCATATGAAAAAATGTCAGCGGATAGAGAAAAATTATTGAGAGCATTAACTAGATCATCATCTAATAATCTAAGAGAAATTAGATTTTTTGAACATTTTAAATTTTCTTTCGAGATCTTAGAGGAATTCTTAGAAGATTGGAGAGGACGACCCGCACTTTCTATATTCACGTGTGACCTTGGTTATGCGAAAGAAGAATTTGTGGAATATGAGGCAATAATCAACAGATATAAGAATGATGGCGTAATTAAAGATTTTAAATTTGTTGATAAAGAACATATGCATTTTTAGAGAACATTGGATTAAACTTAAATTCCATAATAAAAGTCAATTTATGCAACGTAGATGTTTTTGATGATATTATTTTGATATGATTTTTAATTTGGGTACATTTACACGAAAGGTAAAAATTATCCTAACATTCCAATTAGATTTCTGCAATATTATTTTAACGTTTTTAATGAATGAGGATTTTATCTGAAGGTAATGAAGGTGAGTTTGTAACGCGTGATAATTGGCAAAGAAGTGAATTTAGAGTCAGAAAATATAATCTCTATTTTTTTATTCACAGATGTTATGAATATTCCCCTCTTTTTTTTTCTACTGACGTGTCAACAATAAAATTTTAAAACATGGAGATTAGATATCACGAAAATATTAGAATCAATACTATATTTAACGGTAATGTAACGAATAGTTATAAATTAAGAAGTGTTATCAACTGTGATTTTACTTTAATATTTTCTTTTAATTATATTCAGAGAGAGGTTATATGTGAAAATAGAAGAATTATCGTAGCCTTTATTAAATTCGTCATGTCGAGATCTTTCGAAAAACAAAATCCTCGGGGATTATAACAGTAAGAAGTAAATATTTTTTTTTTGCATTTCCGTCTTTCTGTCTATTAATAGATAATTGCCTATATTCTAACGTTCCTTATCATCATTTTTTTTTTAATTTTAATCCGTAATTGTTCGTAATCTATTCAAGGTCCTTTTGCGCTCTATGGAAAGGATAATACAATTTAATTTCACTATTATTTTCAGAAGGAGGTGATTGGAGTTCAAATCCTTTGAAAACATACAATTAGTATCTGATTCATTTAAACAAAAACCATATTTTCACTAGAAATTATACGTTAATTAAAAATAATATTTTATTTTAAGTCTTCTTTATGAAACGTTTCATTCTTTACCACTATTATTACAATTCTTATATTAAACACCACAAATTTTTATAATCAGATCATTTACAACAAGAACACATCTAATATCTATAATCACTCCATTATTCATATTTATTAATAATTTCGTATATTCATCACTTTCATATTTAATCAGTATAGACCACCTTTCTAACTTTCGAAGAATTCCTCCCATACTTATCAGTATAGACGACCACCTCTCCAGCTTTCAAAGAATTTTTCACATACTTATCAGTATAGACTAGTATAGACTACCTCTCTAACTTTCAAAGAATCCCTCCAGAGTCCAGAGTTTCCAAAGAAATGAAAGAATCGAAAAACTCATTCTCCAAAATTAAAAAATATTGATCCTGCTAGTAGAATTAATTTCTAATAATTAAACAACAATAATGAATTACTATTGTTTGGTCTTAATTCTTAGACTACCTATTCTCCTTTTTTTGATCGTAACACTTTTCAACTGTCGTTTTACATAGGTTGTTGATAGCCTAATATAATATTACGGAAAGAGTAGAAAGGGGAAAAGGGTGCTATCGAATATCCAACTACCAGTAGATGTCCGTATTGTTTATAAAAAACAGTCACTTTGATTTCTATGTCGTTAATCAGCTTGATCTAAATATGAATTGACAAATTCCAACTTTAGTCCTTCAATAATAATTTTGATGAGACTTAGATTTTAAACTCCATCAATTCATTACAGCAAAAGTGACAAGTATTCAATTACGGGAAATTTTTAAAGATCGATACATTAATAGTGGGGATGATAAGTCTTGTGAGAACAGGGTCACGAGAAATCATTGCCACAAAGCCACAATAAATTGCGTAACCTCCCCTGAAATTTATATAGTCGAAAAAAGTTTTATCCTACTTCGCGTTTTCCTCGCCTGATTCTGGTTCTACAAGTTTAACATTCGATATAAATTTGGTTTATATTTCTCTATATTGTTAAAGTTAGTGCAAAAAGGTACGTGACACTTCACGGAGTCACGCTTCACGCATTTCACGCACGTCGCGCACGCACCTCACTTACTAATGTATATTTTTTTTAATTTAGGTACTCAAATTCTGGGTTGACTACATCAATAACGGAAAATTTTATTATGAATAGAATGTGTTTAAAAGCTTGTATAGTGACCAGAAAAATTTACTTGTAATATGTGGTAAAATTAAATTCTCTAAATAATAAAATCAATTGAAAGAGGGGATACTATGCATAAGGGGTACTGTGACTTTCTCATGTTGTTGAAAGCCGAAGAAATCTGTTTGTGGAGCGGTGAACTGGAAAACATTCCTATTAAGTCGAAGTATTATTATATGAAAATTCGAAACAATATGTCATATACCCAAATTCATGATTCGTTGATTTGGTTTAGTGGTTAATAAAAAAAAAAAACTCTTATGGGGATTTTTAATGAGATTAGGTTTCGTCAGCAAAAAGAATGAATAACTTGATGTTCTATTGAAGTCTCCACCATATCATTTGTTGCACTCTGAGAGCTTGATTTTGTTTAGTCAGATTTTCGAGGCATTTCTTCTTAGACTACACTACCTACGACAATGTGCTCGTTTTCTGTCCCTTATGGAATATACAGAGTTTCTTCAAACATTCATTTGCTGAATCAATAGGAAGTCGATCCAGGAAATAGTTGTGGATACATGTAGGAAATGCCGAACAACCGCATAGCCTTTAGCATGTCTATTCTTTATTAGATTTTTGCCAAAATTCTATTATATAATAGCGCAACAACCTTTTTCTTCTTAGTCTTTTTCAAAGATGAAGATTCTCTTCGGTATGAAAGCCTACGGCTACGATCAATTATCATTTATTGAGATAGAAAGTTCGGCAATACTAGAAAAGATCGGAGACAGTATGATTGAAGACTTTAAGAGTGCATAAAGCTACGTATCACTATTTCGGAGATTATGTATGGCATAGCATGGTAGTGTGAAGATTTATCCCTCACTATGAAGCCATGAAAATGGATGGATCTATGGGTAATTAAATGGGAGATATAATTATTTCAGCAACCGGCCCAGAGTACCGTCCAAGCAGCAAGCACATGCATCTATGCAATGTAATCGCTATAGAGATAATACTGATTTGTATTGAAAAGTAATATATTGCATTGTCTCAACTGGTCAAAGAAATCCTAGTCTCATTTGGGCAAGTATTGCTGATTCTTTTTATTTGATATTCCAATATGAAGTGTTGATTGGGTAATAACAAAGGTTCAGTAATATTGGATTTGGGCAAATCAAGTAGTTTTTGATCAGTAAAAAGAATCATTAATTGATAGAAAGCGGGTAAAATTGATAATTAGAATAGGTAAATTTCATCATGTACTTCAAGATAGGTCTCACACATTTTTAGCTTTATAATTATGTATGAATTTCATAATATTTTGTAATAAACTGAAAATAATATAAGCCTTCAAGTATGATGTTAAAATCTAGTGTCAAGAAAAAATTACAATAAAAAAGTATGAGTGGATATTGACAGAAACACTTAGCTTGTGTTTTCTTTTCGAATAAGTCGTATCGCATCATAAATCGCGTAACTTCTGTTTATTTTCCCAAATAAATATCTATATTAATTGCAACGAACCCATTATTTGGTATTCATATAAAGGTTATCATGTATCACAGGAGCAAGTAATTTTCCGCATACTCAAAATTTTTACTTATATTATTAATAGATTCTTTGCAAACAAACTTTTTAATATGGTATTAAGCGGGCCCGTTGATCAGATTATCGTGATGCGATAATATTAACGTAATTTTCTTCAAAGGCATATCTAAATTCGAATCTTAGGCCCATTACAAATTAGATGTTTTGGTTAGTAAATCCTTTCATTGTCTTGTGCAAGTAAAGCAAAATCAAACAAAATATTCAATCCCATCCAACTTACTTATGCATTTTCGATCCAAACCACTAAATAATATAAGACACCGTCTTCTTAACACATAGTTATCTATTTAAACTTCCGGACACGAAAAGAATTGAGCGGACAAGATGTCCTAAAATAATGCAGACATATTGCTATTGTATCAGCATTTTGATTATAGAGCTTATATGCAAATATAATAGTTGAAAAAATAATTTCTAACTAGTAGTACGATAATAATTAGAAAAAAAATAACAATATGATTATCAATCTAATGACTAAATATAGCATTCCAATTTTGGAGACCTGGGTCCAAATTAAAAATTTCTTGTTTTGGCAATATATAAATTTTCATTAAAAATTGACTGTTAAAAAGGGCCTTTACTAGCTTTTTTTTTTAACAGTAAAGTCATTAGTTTTATTAAAATAGAAAGAAAATGGTCAAAATACATGACCAGGATTAAGATATCATTTCACTAATGCTACTTCTATCTACCTCCATCAAGGTCAGAAAGCACCCACTAGAACTTTCGATTAGCTGCTATACGCTAACCTACCGGACCTCTGTTTTAAAAGCTGGGGAAAAAGAAAATTAAAATACATAGAAGAAAACGAAAAAATAAGGTGAAGGGCCTTTACTAGCTATGGACTTATTTATTATAGTGAGGTTACTGACATCAAAAATAATTAATAAAGTCAATATTAAAGAAAAGGAGACTTGCAATATAAAATCATCTCTTTGCTGTTAGAGAACTGAGGGTTTATAACTGAATAAACTGGTACTAGTTAATGTACTTTTTTGAAATAAACAGATAAACTTTATTGACATTAACAATTAATTGAATTAAGTCACAGATCAATGATCCAGCCTATAACCACTGGAATGCCTAGTATTAAAATGTTTTATTTATTTTTTGGTGATTGTGATATTGTAAAATTGAAGTTTGCGATACTGCTAATTGTAGTATTGTAATAATTGTGGCTAAAATTCTCCAAATATCTAATACTCAATCCATCAATTTTCAACAATTAAATTTATTTTAGGAGCTAAATTTTGGGGATAAGCCACTCACAAAAGTACTCATTGGATTCGTTTTATTGAGATCATCTCTCGTTCGTTGATAGGTGACGAGATATCTTCCTAAAAAACTGTAAATTTTGAAGAAATGATTTTGAGCTTATAGGAAAGTCAAAAAAGCCCCTGAAAATTTGCCAGAAAGGACCTAATTGATAGATGTATTCACAGTTATGAATTTATTTTGTAGTATATTTCAATACTTATTAATATATAGCAGCCACAGATTTCAGATGATACCAATTCGTATATAGATTTCTCGCGGATAGCGCTTGAATAAAAAATATTTTTGTTTAAATCATTTTGGTCA
>NQWY01000249.1:0-14329 GCA_019425655.1 Rhizophagus prolifer
ACCTCTTTTTTATTTTTAAGAAAATATATTACGTGGTGGAAAAGAAATAAATATTAAAATAAAAACAACGCCATATCATGGTAAAGAGACAACAAAGATTATAGGATGGTCAGGTGCAATTATACAAGAACCATATAAGGCGGCATTAGAACAAATTAAGAATATACCAACAGGTGTATATGTATCATATAGATTTGATGGTTCACCAGCATTAAAGTTAAGACTAGGGGTTTGGATTGTTGAAATACAAGGACGAAAAGTGAGTGATTTAGATTCATTTTTAAAAGCTATATATGCACATGAAAAAGAAATTAAAGAAAAACCTGAAGAGAATAATGATGGTTATGTAAGAATTAAAACTATTAGTGATACAAATGTTACAAAAGTTGTAACTATGAAGTTAGACCCACATTATTGGGGTATTTGCCAGTTAGTTGAAGATAAAGATGCATTAACGGGGTGGAAATATATAGAAGAATAAAAGAATATATAGATCATATATACAGTAAAAAAAAAATATATAAACTCTTATTACATGATTTTGTGTTACCCCTTACAACTTGTTTATTTCGTTGGGCTAGCTCATATTTTGTACGCGTTAAAAATAAAAAAAAATTCCCGTCTCGGCCGGCATTACGGAATTAAGAAATTAACCATGTGACGGATAATGGAAAAATTTGACCAATGATTCTGTACGGAATAATAGATGAGCAATCTTGACGGCTAAGTAAAATGAATGTAATAGGAGATATTGGAGTAGTTGTACTTTTTTAAAAAAATACAGTAATCCGTATTAATAAAAATACGGGTCCCACTAATTAAAGACATTATTTATAGCGGCTACATTCCGTTGCACATTACCATCTGTTCCATCATACTTTGCGTTATTGCGTATTATCTACTACTATTCGTATTTTTTTTAATATATGTAGTGTATACTATATATGAGTGCTACTGGCTATAAAAATAAATCATTTAATTTTGTTGAAATCTTAATGAATAGTTGCAAATTATCCGTGCGGATGGTCCACTGATTCATATAAATCCGTGACGATTCGCATATCCGCATTATCCGGATATTTGACAGATTATCATCCATGGATTGTTTCACTACTTTTGGCCCGTTGTCCAATATAAAGTTCGATTTAATGGTGTAATGACTATATGCAATATGTCAAAAATACAAAGAAATTAATTGATGTACTATACAAGAGATTAGCAAAGAAGTAAATTTTCTTGCGCCGTATATCTTATGATGCCAATTTAACTTCTTTAAATAAAAGGATCGTGAAGACAGATTTTTGCTCACAAGAAAAGATAGAAAGACCCTTTAAATAATTAATTCTGAAAGGTTACTGAACAAAGAATAAATAGTAGAATGATTTCCCTCCCACCTCTCGATTCAGTGCAAGCGAATTAATTCTAAATGTTATTGGTTAGGTATATCTGTACATATATCGATTTGATAGGCGCAATATTATTTTGATTTTAGATATTGTTGAAAAGTGAATAATCTTTAACAACTTAATGATACACTTAGCCATTGTTCTAACTCACAAAACTTCTGCACTTTTTATCTGCATATCAGCAATGAAGACAAATTCTCTTGATACTTTTTATCAGTTTGTGCATATTTACTTGAAATTGAACAGAGCTTAAAATAGAACTTAGAATGAAATATGATGTTGAATGTGTATACTCAAAAAGGTATGCGCGAATAAAATATGATGCTGAATGTGCATCCTCAAAAAGGTATGCATGTTGTCTTGGAAAAAATTTATGCGGTCACACAGATGGTCAGAAGACAATCATTCATTTATTGTAAATAGATTTATGAGATAATTATGATTTTTATTTCTGGATTATATCTTAACGTTAAAAAATTGCAGAATGAAATATTTTTATGGATTGTTAAAATTCAAAGCCCAGATTGAGAGCGAGACTTATTAATAAGTCTTCACAATCATATCGAGTGAATGTAGCGATGTACGAAATACATGGAAAATAATAAAATTTTTATGCACACAATGTTCATAAAGTTTTCCGTTACTGTAACTAGATTATCAAAACAAAGAATAAATGCAAGTTACCAATCTTATTATAGGATCAATTCGGAAAATTGTTAGATATTGTTGAAAAACTCATAATCCCTTCCAAAATTTGGGGATACATCGTATTAAGTTCATTTTACGCATTTTGTCCTATCGGCGAAATATTACCTAAATGGAAAAAAAAGGTATGCGCTGTGTCTTGGAGGTTCAGTATAAAAATAACAGTGCAAGTCATCAAATAACAGTTATTTTGCGAGAATAAAAATAAAAGTCTTTTTTTGTCAAATTAATAATATTAAAATCAAAATAACAGATACTCGTAAGTTTTTACTTTATAATCGTGAAAGAAAATTGATATATAATACTATTTCTAACTTATCAAATTCTACGTGAAATAGCTACAGAAAAGATGAGTGGTGAAGAAGCTATTATGAATAATGTTCTTCGATGTACCTTTACTAGTTCTAATATAATCAGGAAGAGATAAATCATTTTCTTGAAGTGAAATTTTCCTCCGAAGAATTCTTATTCCTTGTCAAAGAAGAGGGGACGCAGTATGTGGAAATTAAGTTTGGATATATGTTAGATTTAGCTACTTTCGTAAATGAGCGTAGAAACTTGTTCAAGATAACAAAGGAACTCAACCGGAAAAAGAAAGATCTCACCATCCAAGACTATCCAGATGATGATGACATTGTACAATGTTGGGAAAGTAGTACCAATGGAGGCGGGGAAACAGTTGGAAAACTTGTTACAGACCTAGTGCTAGAGATGAGAAATAGACGGTCAGAATACCAAACTTATACAAGGAAGATTGGAGATTATTTCTATAGAGAACTCATCCAAAATATTCCAGTACAATAATTTTTTCTGTTTAACAATAATATGATTCTTCGTTATAATCATCATCATTAATAAATTTTGTCCACATATTGACTTTTGTGTGCAAAAATAAATAATTAATCATACACCAAAAGTTAAATTTTAAAGCATAACAGATAATTAAATAGAGCGATAATTAACTTATTAAAAATTCGAAATAAAAGTGCTTTATTATATTTTTTTCATAAATACATGAGAAGTTGGGTGTTCGATATACTAAGTAGATCAAAATTATGTGTGGTTACCTATCATTTTTATTAATTTTTATACTTTTTTAAACGCACAGGTTGAATTTTTATTTTTTCTCTCGCGAAAGTCTTAATACAAATCGAACCGACTATAAGGCTATAGAATTTCATTTTACATTGTTTATGGAAAAAATTTTTTTTTTCTAAACTGTTCAAACTGCATTTTTTAACTTGTCAGCTCAAACAAATTTTTTTATTGATCAGTAAATTCTTTTTAATTAAATATAAATTTTGCTCTATAGGTTAGTTCTTTGAAACTTCATATTAATCTTCTCAAAGTTTAGAATTATCCAGTTGGTCGTTAAGGCTGTACATCTAATTAAACATGGGTGTTTGTAATTTTATGCATAAAACTTTAATAATAAATTTTTTTATAGTTTTGATTTACGAACACCCCAATGAGAAGTGGCCGGTCGGCTAAGTAAAAATAAATGAAAAATGTTAGATAGCAATATGGAGTAGCGTAACTGCCGTCATATTTGATTAGGCTTAAAACCCTGCTTCTCTAAGTTCTTGTTAATTTTGCCATCCATAAACAAATATCGTCTAACGTCCATCTTTCTCCTTGATATTTCTCTCATAGAACCTTTGAACCATCATATTCTTGTTAATTTCCCTCCAAGTGCACAATTTCACAATTTCCATTGCTACGTGGAGGCACATCTCCTCAAAAGTAAATCCTTTTTCTTCCCTTATTTGATCAAAAAGTTGATTGAATTGGGTTCAGATAGATAAGCTAATACCAATAGTAATTAATTAAAAGTACGATAGAAAAATTACAAATGCGAATAAAATATTGATTCTATCTTTACGGAGCTTGCACGTGACTAGTTACACTCACCTCGCAGATTCGACCAGGTGAATTCTCTGAGAGTTTCGATAGAAGAATTAATTGAACCAAATCATTACGGCAAGCTTCTTCGACAGTTTAAGTCTTGTAGTTATGTTATTGACTATTGATAAGTTTTTTTTGCCTGGGTATTAATTTGTCGAGCTCCGCAGTGAAAGCATTAATTTTGAGGTAATCATATCGGCGAACTTTTCAAAAACAACTTGGATATGATCCGGAAAATTTTTCAGGGGATATCACTGGAGCGACAAGGAAAAAAGGAGCGGAAAGAGCGCATGTTTTCCGAAACATTGAATATAACGAAACTGGACATGATTGTATAAAGCAATGCGGAGTAAATTTTATTTAGAACGTGTTTATTAGTGGACATCAAAGTTTTTAGTTAATAACAGTTAAAGTTTGTTATCCTTGCACAATGCGCTGGTCAATAAGATTTTTTTATACTTTATTCCTATTTCTCGTGGAAATGAGAATTTATAAGAATTACGTTGCTTTATTTTTGAAAATAATTTTGCGTCATTCTCCTTATTCCATTTATCGGAATAATGAGTGATTAGACTATTGAATGGACAACGTCAATGGAATAGATAATAAAAGTTTCCGAGGTGATCTGTAATATGGATTTTTATCGTTCAATTTAACATCATCGATCAAGCGTAGACTGCGTAGTAAACTTAATAAAATTTTAACTAATTTTTTAACTTTATTATACTTTATTATTTGATTTTTAAATTTATTCATTAGAAAAAGAAATAATGAAGTTTTTTAAAAAATCATAAGATGAATTTCTTATCTGTTATAAAATTATATAATCATTTAAATTTCTTTTATAATAAAAAATATTCTAAATTATGAATACTTTGTAGTACAATGGGAGATCATGAAGGTAAAAAATTAAAGACACCGAAAAGGAATCCGAAATAAACAAAGTAGAAAAAGTAAAAGTTCGGTTTATTACTTCATTTGCTGAAATTTCATGAAAATAAAATAGATCAAAAAACTTTTTAGGTTGTTGCAATTTAGTAACATTCCTTAATAATGATTTTTGGCACCATTTTATAATTTTGTTTTTAACAACTTAATTTATTGGGAGAAAAAAATTTTTTTTTCTTCCTATTGATCATATAATCATTTTTTTATATTTAAGGCTACTCCAAGCCAATTCTTTGTTTAACATAACGTGAGGGATAAAAATAATACGTAAAATAAATACATAACGAGAGAGGTTATGTTAATCAAAAATTTGATTAGTGCGGCCTAACTTCTATAATAAGTCTTACTTAGAATAGCCTTATTATTCTTCTCTTTACTGAAAACATTTTAGCAAGTGTGATGGGTTTGTGGGTTGGTGACTCTAACAATATTTATGTTATTTAATTCTATTCTTTAGTTTAGATCAAATATAAAATAATTATTTTTTAGTACATGTGATAATAGGAGATCCACAGGCAAAATAAGAGCTGCAATCGAAAAAGTATATCCTTTCTTTAAAAGAAAATGGAATGCATATGTTGTAATTATATCATCTGTCGACTCGATAATGTCAACTCAATAATGTTGTTTATAGAACATACTGTACTAGCTTAACTGTAAGTTACGTGACTATACGCGTTGTCAAATTTAATGTAAATTGAAATAGCATTATAGATGGTGTTGAGATGATTTAATATATTTCAAACATCAAACAATTTACCTACATTTAGAAATATCAAGGCCTTATATTTTGGGTGATATTAATGGATAACAATGATGAAATATTTATTAACCAAAAGGACACATACGTTTTATTAAATTCGCAAAAGATCAATTAGTTCTTTATTTAAACAATCACTACTAATTAAGGCAATAAATTATCATAACTAAATTATGATTAGATCTTCCACGAAGAATTCAACAAACACGGACATACATTCAAATATTCTAGAAACGAAAATTTCATTGCAGTCCAAAAAAGCCAAGAAATAGCAAGCAAATGATGACAATAAAACACTACATAAAACAGCAACTGATATTTGTTTGCCGATTTTGACGGCAGAAGAAACAGATGGTGTAGGTGGAGCAGTACCATTTGTTAATGCTGGTGCAGCTGGTGGAGCCGCCGCTTTAACACCAGGCACTTTCAGTGCTGCGCCCGCTTCAAGCACATTGATCGTAGCGTACATCATATGCTTTGGACAATGTTCTTCAACATCGCAATAATAGTATAATGGACCAGCTTTTGCTAAAGTCCAAACGGCCGTTGAAGGAGTTGCTGCATTACCAGTAAATACTTGTGTACTGAAGGCATCAGGTAATGCGGACTTAGCACATGTAGCAAAAGTATCTGCTTGAACAACATCGTGAGTTCCATCGACGAAGTTGAAGGTAACCTGAAAAAGCAATTAATTTATAATTAACATATTTATAGGTATTTTTATAAGATTTAATTGAATACTTACGGTATCTCCCACATTTGCATCAAAGTTGGCTGGTTCGAAAACTTTTTTACCAGCGTCGCCAACGTTGACCGACCAATTTTCACAATTAGTGAATGTAAATAGAAAAGTAATTAAAACAATAACTGAAAGATATTTAATCATCATTTTTAAAAAATTTATTATAAATAAATGTAGAAGATGAATTTGAGAAAGTGAAGAAAATACGAGGGTGTTATATAAAGAATTTTTTTGTTTATTAAACGATGTAGAATGTCGTACGAACATAATCATTTCAATAACACAATAATACGGAACACTTTCCGAAAAATTTTACTTTATTTAAATTGCCAAGAATTTTTTTTTTTATATTCATTTTTTAATGATTTGCTTTAAAAAAGATAAAATTTAAATTTGTATGATTTTTATTTATAAAAAGATTTTAAATCTGATTAACTGATATACCTAAATTTGAAAATTGATTAACCTGATTTAGTTAATTTGGTTTTTTTATCTTTGCCGACAGGAAGAGCTATTTTAGTATAATCTTTGTTAATGCCAAGCAATCTGGAGTTTTTGATTAGATTAATTTTACAAAGAGAAGATGTAATTTTATTACTAAAGTTTTTTTATTTTGAATCAAATTTTGATCTCTGATAAGGGTAAAAATAAAAGCATCAAAATTGGCGCTGCTTTAACGACTATTTTCTTACAAGTCATTAATAACAACATTGAAGCGTTAAAATTGTAAGCGAAAAGTCTCTTACTTCAAACCAATTATTAATAAACGTGTATCTTTAAATGAATTTTACAAATAAGCTGATCTCCCACGTCAATCATAATTTCATTATAATAATGAATCGTTAAATAAAGATACCAAAATCACTATCTTTGTTTATTTGTTTATTTTTAAAGAAAAGGAAGAATTTCAATAGCTTTCAAAAAAAAAAAAAAAATTGGACTATTAACAGTGATGAAAAATTATATATCAGATTCCTAAATTACTAATTAATCGTGATAATTATAGAACTTGAACCATCTAAATAAACTTGAACTATCTAAATAAATCTAAAAATAACTGAAGTTAATTCCTTTTTTTAAAAATAGGACCTAATTGATGAACTAAAAATGAATTCTGGCGTAATATTATTTTCGGATTTTTCGAATTTTATAATCAATTTAATTATCTGGATACGTATACAGTATTAAAAGTTCCATAAACATTTATTAAGGATTGTGATGGCCGAAATAATGAAGTTAGGCCAGAAAAATGCTTCTCACAACTCGTTCGTAGTATAATTTTAATATTGTAAACATTTTAGTAGGCTTTTGTAAATTAAAAAAGTATAATTAGCTAGATATCTTAAAATATTGGTTAAAATATCATACCATTTTATCAACGGACTTTAATCGCAAAATGGGATAATACGCATTGTATTAATTTATATTACTTAATTTGAGGGTTGAACAGGTTGAATAGATCGCGTCACTGGTCGTAATTATTAGTTTACCGTCTAGCACTATGTAAAATACCCGAATATTATACAAATTGGCCGATTTAAAAATTGAATAATTCCTCAGGTATTATAACTTACATCCTTATCAGTACTAGAAAAATTTAATATGCGAAAAATTTAGGAAATCAAAGTAGATATTATATGTTTGATATATTGAGACGGATATTTTATATGAAGCAAGGGTACTAAGTACTAACTCAGAGGGTAGTATATCCGAGATAAGATACTTTTTTATTAATAAAAATCTATTGCTTATATATATCGCAAACAACTGTCGAATTATAACTGACGATAATGTTTATGAGGGGAGATGTCGTTTTAGAAAATTTGTTTATTTATTTTCTTTAATTTGACGTGACGCGTGAAGACAAACGGAATTTCCATATTACCGTTATTATAATGAATTTGAATACAAGTACAGAAAATTTGGTGTAGAATGCTCGCAATAATTGCTTGTTCTTCGTGAAATGAACAAAGGGAAGGTATGAAATTGAAATCGTAATTTATATTAGTATTTTTTTTTTAATATCATATATAATTTTTTTTTACTTCATATTTAACATAGTGCATACATAACCTTATTAATCATGGATATTGAGATGATCGGGGATCTGTGTGTAGATGGCATATTCAAGTCTTAGAAGCAACTAATGGTAATTGTGCCTCTAAACTTATCTGTAATTTGAGAAATATATTTTGGAAAGAGTCGTCAGATGTTTGTAAAGAGGTTATAAAAAAAAATTTTCAGCACACCTGTCTTTGGATCTAATTCCGATTTACTGAACGTGTCAAATGTGACAGTACATTCATGGGAAGCTGACGGGAAGCAAACTATGAATTCACAAGGAATATAATCCATTATGAACGTTTTTACAAGAGGCAGACAAAGTCCATCGATTTGGTCGTTTAGTATTTTAATACGTATTTAATAAAATGTTTCTTTACGTAACAACATGCTTGCTTAATTGCAATATCACGTCTACCATAAACTTGGGTGCCGAAACCTCTATAAATATGCCTTGGAATTTTGTCAAAATCTCAAATCCCAAATCCCAAACTATTGCCGAAACTCCTCAATTGAAAAACCATATGCATTTTTATGTAGAATATCGGTATGATTAATTTTACATATTAAAACAATATGATTCATAATAATATTATAAAATGTCTACTGTAGTTTCAGTAGTTGAATTACTGTCCACATTTAGGACGTGTCAATATTGCACCTTTTCCGGATGCTTCTTTGAAAGATTGTTTCAGCTAAGTCTGGTGTTGTTAAGGATTTTCCTTTCGACACTGGGCCAAAGGTGTGGTATTTTACGGGTGATTCATTTGTAAGCGAGCTAGGAATGATAAAATTTTGTAACGTACCCCTTGTTAAATTCTGAGTAATTTGTAGACTCACAAGATCCTGCAATTTGATATTGGTATTATCCACATCTATAAACATCAATAAAATCGACATCACGAAATTGTCATAGTATAGGAAAAATGCAATTCATACAAGTATGCACAATACCGTATATAAAAAATTTCAAACACAGATCGCATAATTTTTCTTTTGGGTCTCACGGTAATTAGAACTAATGCGAAAAATAGCATATGCAACGTTGACTTTTGTTTACTCATTTCCATTCAATAATTTATTTTATACCACGTTTCCTAATAGTCCGTCGTTCGTGATTTTCCTTATTGATATTTTTATGAATGATGTTTATTTAATATGACAAGCTAAAAGTCTATCGGTAGTTAAAAATTATATACAGGACGTTAGTCTTCGTGGTATAAATAAGTTAATTCACGATCTCATTATCATCACGGTGGAGGCGTGATGATTAATGATATCTACGGCTTTCCGTGAAATAACTATTACTTATTGACATTTTTCATCATTAATACCAGTATCAGCTCTTGTTTAATTTAATAATATCTTATTGCGTCAAAAAAAACCGATTGTAACAAACAAATTAATCAATTTTTACCACTTATATTATGCTGCTTTTTCATTTAATATTTAATACTTCTAATAAATGTCACTCACCAGTAAGGTTGCCTGTCAAAATCTCGTTTAAAAGGGATATTCTTGCATACTGTAATGTTGATAAAATATCTAAATTGATTTTGATCGTTCCCTATTAAGCTCTTTCCGGAGTGTATATTATGTAGTATTTTTTTTTGTTAATAAAAACTCGTTTATTGTTTACAAATATAGTAAATCATTTACGCCTCATGCTTTAGTAAAATTTCATTGAAGAATTTGTTAAATAACTCACTTAAGCAAAGTGAATTTTTATTTTTTTTTTAAAAAAAAAAATTAAGATTCGATAAACTTCCATCCTGTTAATGCATCTTTATCTTCAACTAACTGCCAAATACCCCAGTAATGTGGATCTAACTTCATAGTTACAACTTCTGTAACATTTGTACCACTAATTGTTTTAATCCTTACATATCCATCATTATTCTCTTCAGGTTTTTCTTTAATTTCTTTTTCATGTGCATATATAGCTTTTAAAAATGAATCTATGTCACTCACTTCTCTTCCTTGTAATTCAACAATCCAAACTCCTTGATTTAATTTTAATGCTGGTGAACCATTAAATCTAAACGATACATATACACCTGTTGGTACATTTTTAATTCGTTCCAATGCTGCTTCATATGGTTCTTGAATAATTGCACCTGACCATCCTATAATTTTTGTTGTCTCTTTTCCATAGTATGGTGATGTTTTCACTTTAATATTTAATTCTTTTCCATCACGTAATATTAACTGTAACAAACAAATTAAGGTTTTTTTAATGAAATTATAAAATATTTACCATATCAACTTCTTCTGAATAATGAAAAGCCGTAGGTAAATCAGACATTTTTGTTACCATATTATTATTTATCATCAAAATAATATCACCTACTTCTAATAATTTTCCTGAAGGACTTGTTGAATCAAGTATATGTAATATACGTAATAAATTATTTTTTGAATTTGGTATAGATTCAACTTTTCTAACCCATTCATCTGATAAACCATAATCTTTTGCTTTCGATATTTGTATTGTCCAAAATTCAATATCAAGACCATGTAATTTTGGAAATTCACCAAGTTTGAACGAATTTAAAATTGGTTTTACCAAAGATATTGAAAATCCACATTTATATGTAACATTATTATATTTATTATCTTGTGCAAAATAAGTTAACCATAATCCTTGTACTTTTCCATAACTATCACATAATACACCACCTAAATTAAAAATAACTTGTTACTATATATATAAATATTATAAATTAATATTATACAAATTTACCTAGTGATTCTACATAATCATCCAATCTAATATCTTCAAAATTTAAAGCTCTCCATCTTAAAGGATAACATTTCGATAAATAAACATTTGTAACACGTTTTACAGTAGTTTTCTTCACTACAGGTGTAAAGTCACTACAAATTCCTACTAAATAAACAGAATCGCCTTGTACTAATTCTTTATCACTTAATTCAATTGCCTTAACTGGAGTTTTTCCTATTAATGTTTTGTCATATGTAAGAATAGCATAATTATATAATGGATGAAGATAAGTTAATTTTCCAGGTATAATAATATTATTAGCAAAAGTGATAAAGATATCACCAATGCTTATTGGTACCGTATATCTGTCACATATAATTAAAGGTGGCTCAGTAGATAATATTACTCCCGCACCATAAAACTTAATGTATCATATGTTTTATTTACTTGTGTATTTGATGTATTCCTCAATCCATTAACATTATATGGTAAATGGAAAGTAATTGTGACAAGTGAAGGCCAAATTTTTCCTGCAGGTTGTAATGACTCATCCAAATCTGGAATTTGTGCTGTTTCAGGTTTATATGAATGAATAGATGGAGGAGGAGGCATTTCTTCATAATTCCATAATCCAGTAATGTCTTTAAAATATAACAAAGTTAATGTTTTCATAAGGAAAACCACAAATATGAGTAAATACTAAATACATACATACCATCACGAACAGCTATTTTAAATTTGTGCCAATGTCTATCAATATGCATAATTGAAGTTTTTTCATTATTGATGTCAGATAAATAATAAAATTTTATTGGTACTCTAGCATCATCTGACAAAGTTTTCATGGCCTCAATAAATGCATCCAAGTTTGGTGTAGGGATATTATTAACGCTAGTAATAATACTCATACGCCAGGCTGATGCACAATTAAACATATAACCACCTTCAGCTATATATGGACCTCCAACAGACCAAGAATAAGAATAAGCTAGTTGATATGATAACTCATTAACTATACCACCACCAATTTCAACAAATCGATTTGGTGTTATGGAATGGAGATCCTGAATTTTTAATTTAACATCGAGCTGCTCTTTTCCACGGCATACTGTTAATTCAATATCTTTTCCAACTGAATCATCAATTATTGAAAACAATTGTGTAAAATTGGCTATCATATTTTTATTTGCACGAATAATAATATCACCAGGTATCAGTAAACCATCAGCTGGCCCTTTTGGTAATACAATACGAACCACCAATAATCCAGTCTCGTCAGGAAATTTTTTCCGAATTTCTTGTTCAATACTTGGTTTAAGACCCAAATGTCGAAGTTCATCATAAGGTTTATACTCAAATTCTGTTTGAAGAGTTCCACGTGGAACTTCTTTTCCTTCTTGAATATATTTAAGAGCTCTTTTTACTCTATTCAGAGGAAGATAAAAACTAGAGGATGCTTCTTTTGCAATACCAGCATTGAGAGCAACTGCATTACCCTCAATATCAAGAACTGGACTTCCTGATGATCCACCACTAGTTCCAGATGCTGCTTGTAAATAAAAAGTATTAAAATCATTATAATTACCAGCACCATACATTGGGGCTCTGATTAAAATATAATTAAACTTAGCATAGAAGTCAAATTGCTTAATCTTACCTTCTATCAAGTCTTGCTAGAGTTCCAGATAAAATTGACAAAGTTTCACAATTATCATTTCCAGCAACTTTTATTTCTATTCCAATTTTTGCTTTTTCTGGACAAAGAGGGATCTGTATTAATTCCATAAACTTAATCTTGGATGGATCAAATCTAAAAAATCCAAAATCATGAACTGGATCACGATAAATTGGCTGCAATTCTACTTCTTCATAATTTCTAAATGTGGCTTGAGCAACAATAGGTGCTGTTGATACAACATGGCGATTTGATAAAATAATTCCTCTTTCTTTATCAACGATAAATCCCGTGGCCGAATAATCAGCTAAAATTAATAAAAAATGAGTTTCGAAAGTCTCTGGCTCTGTGCCACATGTGTATATATATATATTTTTAAATAAGACTAACCAGAACTCTCTGTATCAAAACTTCTCACGCGATTTATTTTGATGGATACAATAGCATTTATAGATTTTTCTAAAATAGGTACCCAAGATTTAGAATTGGATCCCGAATGATTATTCAATATTCGTTCATTATCATTTAATGGACAAATATCCACAACTTTAATTGATTGAGAATTAGATTTAAGATCTTTTTCACCACTCATCTTCATTGAAAAAGAATAAATGCAAAGTTTCGTTAAAAGATCTTTAAATAATTAAATACAAATGGATTGCACATAAATGGTAAATTCGGATAATGGGTGGTGATTGAGAAACATGGATAGTTATCATGATTACTTATATCAAATGACCTCTCATATAAATTCAGATCTACAACCACAATCAAAATAAACTATCCCTTAAAAGTTATTCGATTTACATAAATAACAATGAAAAATAGAAATCTTGTTTTATAATTAAGGTAATATAAATACGGCCGTACCCGAGCTTGGCGTGCAAAGTTCTAAACGAGTATTTGTCTTTCTTATATTTCGTACTCATATGTCACATTCTACGAATCATTGTAAATAACACTTCAAGTTTTAAATTTCTACGTTATTATTATCATAACAAATTCTTTTTCACTTGTACATTGAAGTTCAAAGAAAGATAGGAAAAAGTCTGTGATGCCATATAAGTGCTCATGATGAGATTATGCATATAATGGCGTCTAAATGTATTATACATTATATCTAAGATACAAGTCTTTTGTTAAAGGACTTGGGCGAACTGTTTCAGACTGTCCAAGGAGTCTGGTCGGCAATTGATAAGTAAAGATTCGCCAAGCATTCTAAGCATTCTTTTTTAATCATTGGTAAATACAAGCATGATCAGACGCTAGAACTTTTTGTATTTTTTTTTTTGAATTTTATAATTACTAACAAAATATAAATTTTCATTACAAAGAAAACTTATTGTAAATTTTACGAAATGTAGTTTGTATGTTGTTAATATGAAATAATTTTTTTTTTTAT
>NQWY01000255.1:0-13074 GCA_019425655.1 Rhizophagus prolifer
ATTAATGATCGTCAACTCATGTGACATTTCCGATGTCTGATACTGTATACGTAAATATAATTGAATAATAAACTTGTAATTATGAATTATGACAATAATTCTTTTTTTTTTTTATTAAATCTATTACTATATAGTTTATTATCATACGAAATAAAAAGAGATTATAGTTTATTATTATATATTTCAAGAAATTGTCTATAATATTAGAATTCGGGATATTGGGATTTAGGATATTGGGATTCGGGATATTGAGATTCAGGTTGTTGGGTTTCAGGATTTGGGGAATTGGACTTCAGTAAATTGGGATTCGGAAAATAGGTATTCGGTTAACTTGAATTTCAGGAAATAATCCATTTCAGTCAGGAAATGAGCATTCAGAAAATAGACGTCGTGAAAAGATATATTCGAGAAAAAGGCATTCAGGAAATTGTACTGTGACCCTTTTCCACATATTAGTATTTTACAAGATTTAAGTTTTATTTTTTTATTTATTACTACAATTAAATTTTCATATAAATTTTATTAAAAATAGAGAAGGATGTAACTCATATTAAACTTTGCCATTGATATAGAAAGGTATTTTACCGAATAATAATTTAATAAAATGTATGAAATATTGGTATACAAAGTCACAATGAGCCATCTAATTAACGAAATAATAAACGCGCTTTTAAATCAACCAAAATATACTTCTATCTGGTGCATAATTAAGTACTATAATATGAACTTTTTATATCGGATTTCGAGATATTTATATCTTAGAATAATTTCATCACGACGTTGCTTTATTATTAAAAAAACGTTTAACATTATACCAAAAAGTATCCACATCAAATTTTAATAAGAATTTCATATCAATAAAGTAACTTCTTTATTATTATGCTTTTTTTCACATAATAATTATACATTTCACGTGTAATATCGTAATTGCTGAATATAAAACACTGATGAATATTGATGAGGACATTGAAGTTAGCAAAATTATGTATTAAAAATGATTCGGCACCAGCTGGAAATCTAAAGAAAAAAAATAAGGTTAACGTTAATACGACGAAAAAAATGAAGACAAAATGGTAAAATAAATTATGATTAGACGTATGCAAATCAAAAAATTTATAGACTATCATGTGTTCTATCAATTTCTCGATCTGTGATCACAATTTTTTTATACCTTCTCTCCTTAAGTCGAAATTAAAGTCAAAATTGGCCGAAATTACATCATATCACATGATCTCAAATAATTTCAAAATGATAAAATTTTAAATCGCAATAACTTCGTCAATAGCTAGGAATGGAAACAAAAACTCTCTCCGTTATTTTTGAAACTATAGAAATCCGCAGTACACAGTAATAAAATTTTATTCACACCGCGCAAGCGGCCTTCAACGACCTTAGGGCCTTTCGAACTCAATATTAATACAAATATATATATCGATAACACACGTTTCCACACACTTTTAGTATATGTTTAGTACCAAACTTCTTTTATTTAAAATAATTTCACAGTTTGTATACCCCTTTCTACAGCCACTTAGGAAAAACTTACACTGGTGACTGGCTGAGTTTTTATTTTTAATATTAGCTGTTTCGTATTTTATCATACACTTTCCTTATAACATGTCGCTTTCCAAACAAATTTCTCGTTCAACCTACAAAATTCCACGTGACCAAAACGGATAAACGTGGCTTCAATAAAATTTACGAATCAAACCGTTGTAGATCTTATTTCTTTGAACTAGAAGTTGCAGTCTGCGGGGGACTTCGTCCCCCATGCATAAATCATTTTTTTATATTAAAATCGTCCCCCATGCATAAATCGTTTTTTTATACTAAAAAACATTTTTTTTCATTAAAATTAATCAATTTTATTGTTTAATATTAAAAATCTTTTTTTTTTAATGTTAAAAAATGATTATTTTTAACATTAAAAATCACTTTTTTTTAACGTTAAAAACAATTTTTTATTAACGTTAAAAAACGATTTTTTGTTAATGTTAAAAATCGTTTTTTATTAATGTTAAAAAACGATTTTTTGTTAATGTTAAAAATCGTTTTTTATTAACGTTAAAAATGATTTATTATTAACGTCATAAATCATTTTTTATGCATGTCCGTTTTCTGGGCGCGGTTTATTATGTTTGATATAGGGTGTGACATTTATTTGTCACCGTTCACGTGATGTCCGCGTTTGCGCTGTTTATATTTATCTCAGCGACTTAGATTTTTTTGAGTAAAAACTTTTTCTGACGATCGTTCAGTCCAAAAATTTTCAAGAAACTTTTTTCTCATAAAACTTTTATTCTAGTACCTAAAGACACTAATATAACCCCAAAAATAGATTCTCTTCTAAATTTTACATATAATAACATCGTCTTAATAAAGTTTTTTTTTGTTTTTTTTCGATATTATATAACATTTTTACCATGTCTTCTGTTGCCAGCACCAATTCGAAAAAGCATAATCTTCGTTCGAACTTAAAAAAAGGTTTTCAGCCTCAACAAGATCTCTCTAAAGATATTCTAGACTTCCCGCCAGAATTTTTAACTAAAAATAAAAAAAGAAAAGAAGACAACGTCAAACCTATGGATACTCATGAATCTTATATTCATCCTCTCTCTTCTGAACTTACAGAAAACGCGTCGAGAAAAATTCTTGATTCATCACGTGATGATCAACAAGAAAAAATTACCATTCCGAGTTCTATCATACAAACACCAATAGAAACTAGTACGGCATCTGCATCAACTCAAATGGGTAATCATCATCAATTTAATAGTGATACACCAAAGCCACAACATAATAATGATGAAATTATCACGCTACAACTTGACATTCCAGAACAAGAATTCAATGGACAACAACTATTTTCTTCTTTTTATCCTCGTTCATTTTTTGAAGACCCCTTAAATAATGAACAACTTAGGAAACGTATTAATGGATTATTCACCAAAGAAAAAAATTTTTTAGGCTCTGAAATCAAAATTCATGGATCGGTTACATATTGTGTGGTACACTTTAGTACCTCATCCACTCGTTTATTTTATGAAGAAAATTTACATCCAATCATTAAACGTAAAGCCATACGCTATGATTCTAAATCGATTAACGATGACCTCAAGAAAAATTTGGCTGCACAAATATGCAACATCCTAAAAGTAGTAGATGTACCTGCAGATTTTGAAAAAAATACGTTAGCTCAACATATTGCTAACGTAACTGGAAAAACTGTCTTAGAAATTCACGAAATTAAGAAAAACAACCAACATAAATATTCCCCTGCTCTCTCCAGTTCCTATACACATAATTCTAGTTCGAAGCAACAATCAAAACTACCTAAATTCAAACAATATCTTATTAAATTTGAGGATCCTAAAGCTATTGACTACATTTTTGAAAACGACATATGGTCAATTGATATTGAAACATTCACGGTCCGTTTATTACCTAATTCTAGCCAGCATCCTGAATACAAAAAACGTACATCATATAGTTATACGGTATCTGGTTTACCTCTCAACGTTAATGCTAAAGACATACAACCTATCATCACCAAACTAAAAGGTCTTACATGTACTTTTCCCCGTTCAAAACCATTAGCTACTTCACAACTGGCTTACATTTATGTTAAACAACAAGATTTTATTAATCAAAAACATACGGTTAATTTGTTCAACTATCAATTATTTATCACGCCCAATCCTCATGATAAATTTTGTATCAATTGTGGAAGTCCTTTACATTTCCTTCCCGATTGCTCTGACCCTGATTTTAAAATATATAGCAAACAAAAGTCGTTCCTTCCAAGATTCATTACTAGACAAGGGAGCAATATTACTCTTGATGATGAGATTATACAACACTATGGATTGGTAATCCATCATAATAACGTTCACCGGAAAAATTCTCGCAAGAATGAGCGTAAAAATGTCAATAATACCAAACCACCATCACCTCCTAAACATACATATAATTCTATAGCTAGTTCTTCCCCTGTTAGTAATCAGCATTTTGCAAAAATGGAAGCGGAATTCAACGCTATGAAAGAACGCCTTCTTAAAGCTGAAAAGCTGATTGATACTCTCTCCACTAGATTGATCTCAACCGAAAAACAACTAGAAGAACAACTCAAGACTAATCAATATTTGTTAGACATCACTAAAACAATCTCATTCCAACAAACTTCTACTGACAGTACTTTAAAAGATATTTCAATAGGCATGCAAGCAATGTCCGCTAAATTGGATATGTTGGTAGATCAAAAAACAATTTCACAAAAAAGTTCTGAAAAAGAACAATTCACTCAACGATATGTAAATGATCAACAACAATTGTTATTTAATAACAACGCTGGTAATAATTATGATGAAACCTATGCTGACTCTATTGATCCGCCAGACTCTCATAGAACTTATGATGAAAATTCATCGCAAATCACGGACTCTCCGGTTACTCTCACTTTTAAACCTCTTGATGAATCCACTCAAACTCACCCCGCTTCTTCTAATGGTATTTTCAACTTCGGTATTTTCGGTTCTAACCGACAATAATTCTCCCTTACTGATGGACTTATCTGATATCCCAATATGTTTTAATCCAACTTTGTTTTTTTTTACACATCGATATAATTTTACTTTTTTTTAATGATGACACAACAAAATTTACATAACACAAACACCCAGTTTAATAGTTCGCTTAACTCTGCTTCTACTCTTACCAACTATTCTCCTTCTTTTAATCATAATCATGTTTCAAATTCTAACTCTTCTCCCTCTCTTCCTTTTTTGTCACGTGATCATGACGTCACGCGTCCTCCGATCATCGATAGTCTTATAACAGATGATCCAACTCCATTTAAACGCCCATTCAATCATTCTTCTTCACAATATCACTTTAATGACCAAGTTATCTGGTCACGACCCCCTGTTAATTACAATGATCAAGAAACATTAAAAATTATTAATGATACGGAAACATCTGAAGATTCACAACCACTATTCTTAGACTACCTTAAAATAGGCTGTCTAAACAGTCAAGGATTCATATCAAAAATCAATTCTATTCTTAATTATTTTGTGACATTTAATTTTGACATTCTAGGTCTCACAGAAACCAAATTACACAAACCTCACAACTTACCTCTCATTGATCGTATTCCTCACCCTACTATACGTAACAAAAGTTTATATATCATTCACGATAAAAATGGCTCCTCTCTTGGTAGTGGAACAGCATTCATCGTAACTGAAGAACTTTATCGTCATATACATAATATTTCGATGTTTAAAGGCCGAATCTTAACAATTAGTTTAGGTTTCAAAGGTTCAAAAACCTTTACAATCTCTAATGTTTATTTACCTGCACAAAATGATAATAGTACAAAACCCCTTAAAATTGAGCTACAAACCCAAATACAAAGCCTAGTTAATTTAGCTACCAAAAATCATTATATTCTTTTTATGGGCGACTTCAATGTTCAAAAAAATAACAGCACAAATATCAACAATGTTATTGTCAAATACCTTAAATCTCAACAATATGTGGATGTTACCAAACATCATAAACTTTCTGATGAACCTATAGTTACACACATTTCTTCTCAACTTGATTTTCATTTTGCTAACCTTCGTCTCCTGGAATATACTATACATTCGTATGTCAATAGAATCCCTAAAGAATTCTTCAACACTGATCATAAAGTCGTTGTTACACTTTTTGATCGTTCTTTTTTCACAAACAAAGCGTTAAAAAGCGCTTCAAAACACCACTCTTCCCCTGATTCTTCTTCCTCTACAGAAAAATACAAAGCTAATTACGCTATTATGACCCCTACTCTCTGGGATAAATATAGATCCCGTTCCAACACAATATACAAGATTTGGATCTTTGGTGGAATTATTTTCAAGAAACAATTATTAACCTGAAAAAAGATACCATTCCTTCCTTCAATCCATCAAGAAAAGATTTGTTACCCCTCCATATTCGCCAAATGAATAATGCTCGTTTTTTTTTTCAACAAATCAAGGAAGCGTTTCATATCAAGCGAATTAATTTATTCGCTCAGACTGATCTCAATAATGATAATTTATCCCTTATACCAGATTCTCTCTGGAATTCATATTGGATCTCGCATTGGACTAACAATCTTAAAAAACTCAATAACTACTGTACCCAATTCAATATTCCACATAATTTTCCTAGATATATTACTCGTGACAATTATTTGTCTCTCAAAAAAGAAACTAAATCTCTTTTTGCCAGTGTCAGATTATTACATATTTCCACTTTGGAGAAATATGATTTAGAGAAAATTAATTATTTTATTGAACAGCGTAATGACAATTTAGTCGTCAATCAAACGAAGATGATCACATCCATATTAAAGCGCAAACCATGTCGCATTATATTAGATCGAGTCATTTTCAAAAAAGACAATACTACATTTTTCACGAATAATCCAAAAATTATTGAACAAACGGCAGTTTCACATTTTCAAACAATTGCCTTACATTCAGATCATACGCACTTTCAGGATATTAGTGACTTACCGTTAGAATGGCAAGATATTTACGATCCTCTCCAAACGGACTTCCAAGATTCATGGTTTGATTCCCTTAAAAATGAAATTACTATAGAAGACCTTAATTTCACTCTACAAAATGCTGCAAAAAAGAAAGCTCCTGGTCCTTCACAAATTGTATATGAGGATTTACTCCATCTGGGCGACTACGCCAAAAAAATTCTTTTAAAAATTTTCAATGCATGCCTCAAATTAGCTACGGTTCCCGGTTTATGGAAACACGCTCTACTTTTTCCTATCCCGAAACCCCATCATTGGAATTGTGATTTGACAAATACTAGACCTATTACGTTGCTCGAAACACCTAAGAAGATTTTGGTCGCCATCATCACACGAAAGATCAATTCTACTTTAGCCACTTATCCGATTTTACAAGAAAACAATAAAGCAGGTGTAGCTGGTCAATCAACGCTAGAACCTTTATTTACAATTCAACACATTATTGAATCAGCTCGTATTCATTCTTTGCCATTATGGATAACTATTCAAGACCTCAGCAAAGCCTATGATAGAGTCGACATCTCCCTTCTTCGTCTGGCTTTACTTAGAATTAAACTCCCTATCAATATTGTTAATTTCATTACTTCCCTTTTCACTTCAAGAGAAAATCGTATTATTTTACCGAACGGGTTATCTCACTCGTATCCTGTTCTCCAAGGTATCGACCAAGGACAAGTTATATCTCCGATCCTCTGGATTATTTACTATGACCCTCTCTTCAAAAAATTAAATTCCCTGTCTCACTTACATTTCCACATTAATTCCCGACATATTGTTGATATCCATGATCCCTCCAAAGACTATGATCTCCACTTTCATACTCCTGCGATCGCTTATCTAGACGATACGACTAGTTTTGATCATTCTCTGTCTTCGTTAAAAGAAAAATTGACAATAATGAACGATTTTTATCAATTCTCGAAGATCCAAATCAATAAAGACAAGTATAAATGTCTTACGAATACTAAAGTCAATGATTCCTCAATCACCTTGGACGTTAATAACTATCCTACAGTTATAGAAATTTCATCTAACAAAAAAGGTGAACGTATTCTAGGGGCTTATATCAATGCACAAGACAGACATCATCAAGTCATCAAACAAATCAAGAAAGTAGTCATGAGTCATACGATTATCATGCAACAAAAGAAAATCACGCATGATCACATAGCTTACATTATCAATAAAGTGGTTATTCCGAAAATTGAATACTTATGTCAACACACTATTCTTCAGAAACCTCAACTTGAACGACTTATGGCACCCCTTAAACGTTTATTTAAACAACGTTTACACTTATCTGTTGCGACAGCAGATAACATTATTTACAATTGATTATTTCCATCTATCAATTGTTTATTCTTCACGTTATTGAAAGCACAAACGTCAATCATTCAAGCTCTACTCAACACTTCTTCTTTATCACACATCGCTGTACAAAAACTCAATCACATGTTGCAGGAATTATGGATTCCTAGCCCTGTGAATAACGTCTCTAATTTTATCTCACCAGTTAAACGTCCCACTTATTTGACAAAGGCGCTCGATTTAATTAATTTTTTTCTTTTTAGTATTTCCAACAATTATTCGCTAAATACCAAAGGCGGTCATTTTCTGATTAGAACTTATATTCCAGATCTTACCGCACAAGAATTAATTTCCTTACGTAACAAACGAATCCTTTTTATGGACCAATTAGTTACGATCGATGGTCTCTACTTATATACCTGGGATGAGCTTAAAGCTCGCTCTCATAACCCCGAATGTTTTAAAGGTTCTGTTCCGTCATGGTTTCGTCGCCTTGAACAAGATTTTACTCTTTCGGATACACGTCGTCTCACCACACCATTATCACAATTGCCTATTCAAAAATTTGCTGGCCATCATCCTAAGGTTCATTTGAACTCCAGAGAATTTCATCCTACAAACGAATGGACCTGTCATTGGGATTTACGCACTAAAAATATTATTTATGGTAAAACTATTCTTCAAGATAACATGGATGGTAGTTCGATTACATTTTTAGAACATTTTGTTCCGTTCACTGTTTCTTCACCCACGGCGGACCCCTCGGCTTTAGGTGCGAATCCTTGAGATATCCTCCGACCTTGTCCTGGGTGCAATCATCATTTTCCTTTTTATCGAAATCAACGTGTCAAGTGTATAATCCAACAACGAACGGACTATTTATTATTGTTCAAAACCTACAAAAAAAATTCTTTCCCACATTCTTCTATAACTATTAGCGTTCCCAAACCCTTTTTTTGCCCCACAAAGGCTTTTACTACTTTAAAGTTAGAAAGTTTTAATTTTGCTTTATTAATTAATAATAGTATTCCTAGTCACCCTGATAATGTTATTCAAGTCGCATCAGCGTCTTCTTCTTCTTCTTTAAAATTATGCTCCTCTATCATTTCAGATTCTCTTATTTGTGATACTTCAGTCAAATCATCCTTACTACAGATCGCTCCTTTTACTTCTCATCATTTTATCTTTTATAGCGATGGTTCTTTAAAAGCTATTGGTTCACCTAATTGCAGGATGGGATACGGCTGGCTTCAAGTTAACCCTTCAATCCCTAAGCTTAAATGGTCAGGTTCTACGATATTCCTCCCCTCTTCGACGAAAGCTGAACTTTTTGCTATTTTAAGTATAGTTTTGGTCGTCCCTTCTAATACCCAGGTCATGATTTATACGGACTCGGCGAATTGTATTTCCATATATAACTCAGTCCGACATGCAGGCCTGAGTCCACGTCGTCGACACAAATTGAAAAATTTTTTAGCTTGGCAACTACTGTGGATCGTTATTAAACAGAAATCACTCTTGTTAACCTTGGTTAAAGTCAAAGGACACTCTGGTCTAGCTTACAATGATGAAGCAGACGCTTTAGCTGCTCGTGGTGCTGACTCCCCGGATCCGATTATAGTGAATAGTACTTTTTTCAAGTCCACATCTGTAGGATTCATTACTTGGAATAATTTACCGACGCTCGATCAAAACACGCGTAAATGGGCTTCTTCCATGGAACAAGCTTTCTTCTTTAATCAATTCATTAATAATAGAGCCTTGGCGCCTTTGCACGATATTTTAAAATCTGACAAGATTGATTGGAAATTTACTCAAAAATGGCTTAGTTATTGTCCTTATAAAGGATTTACCAGTGCACGCAAAAGCAAATATTTTGGAACAAAAATCAAACGCACTAATTTGGTGCTCCCCACTTTAGACGTACTTCAACAACATTACCCGCGTCTTTACCCTTTCGGTTCATTGGTTTGCCCTAAATGCCACTCCTCCTCAGATTCCAATTCTCATTTAATACTATGTCAGGCGCACGCAGATGCAGTGAACGCATTGTTACTTAAATTTTTAGACATTTTATGGATGCTTTTAAAAGATCACTCCACCACTTTTACATTCGATCTATTGGCTCGTCTCAAACGCAATTCACTTTTTACTCCTATTACTCCTAATGCTCCCATACCTTTATCCCATCCTATTGTATTAATTTTTCATAACTTTGTTCCTACCGATTTAGCGCTAGTGTTTTATCATTATCTTGGTAATGACAAACTACGTTACCAAGTTTTTTTACCTTTTTTCTCTCAGCTCATGGATGAGTTATTAACTATTGTCTGGCGAAGTTATTCGACTGCTAAAAAGTCGTGGGAAACGTTTCATCACATCAAGAAAAAGGACAAAGTCAACTACAAAAAGAACCATCATGCAACACGGGTTCGGCAATCATTGACCGCTGTCGCAGCTCCACAGTTTTTGGCTCCCCTTCTAATGTACAGCCTTCTGTTCCTCGTAAAGACCTCGCTTTTCTCCTGATGCTAGATCATCATGGTATGGTTCCTTGAATCCGGTTTTAGATAATCGTGCGTTCATTCGTTGGACGTCAAGCAATTTTTTACACGCTGGTCAATGGACGTCACATAGAAATCAATTTCTTTTTGATACGTATAGAGGTTCTGATTTTTTTAACAAGTTTTTTTCTTTTCATTTGTCTCAATGTAGTTTTTATAATATAGATTCTTTTCTTTTTCCTTCTGCCTTTTTTGTTACGTAATTTTTATATTTTTTTCTAGCCTTTCTAGGCCTGGGCAGCGCTTACGTTAAGGCGCTGTCATTTAGCTTAGTTCTGTTTTTTTTTTCGGTTAGATTGATGACGTTTTTGCATTTTGCATGTATAGTTTAGCTTGTTCCCCGCATCGCTTCTGCTTTGTGGTTAGTTGTACTACATGTGATTAATCTAAATATAAAAATAAAAATAAAAATAATTAGATTTTTTTGAGTGGCCTGATCTCTACTTGTCACTGCATAAAACATCACACCCTACCAAAAAACCGCGCCCAGAAAACGGAGGTGCATTTTTTATTAACATTATTTTTAACGTTAAAAATCACTTTTTTAACGTATTTTTTGTTAACGTTAAAAATCGTTTTTATTAACATTAAAAAAATTTTTATTAACGTTATAAATCGTTTATTATTAATGTTAAAAAACGATTTTTTTATTAACAGTTAACATTATAAATCGTTTGTTATTAACGTTAAAAAACGATTTTTTATTAACAGTTAACATTATAAATCATTTGTTATTATTAACGTTAAAAAACGATTTTTTATTAACAGTTAACGTTATAAATCATTTGTTATTAACGTTAAAAAACGATTTTTTATTAACAGTTAACGTTATAAATCATTTGTTATTAGCGTTAAAAAATGATTTTTTATTAACGTTATAAATCGTTTTTTTAAACATTATAAATTATTTTTTTTAATGTTAAAAAACGACTATTTTGACGTTATAAATCATTTTTTATTAACGTTAAAAAACAATTATTTTAACATTATAAATCGCTTTTTTTTAATGTTAAAAAATGCATTAAAAATCACAATAAAAATGTTAAAAATCGCAATAAAAATGCTTTTTTATTAACGTTAAAAATCGCTTTTTTTTAACGATAAAAAATGATCGTTAAAAATCATTTTTATTAATATTAAAAATCGTTTTTTAATGTTAAAAAACGATTATTTTTAACGTTATAAACCATTTGTTTTTTAACGTTATAAATTGCTTTTTTTAAAAAAATTAATCATTTATTATTGTTATTAAAAACGATTTTTTATTAAACGTTATAATTCGTTTTTTTTAATGATTATTTTTTAACATTTTTTTTAATGTGAAAAAATGATTATTTTAACATTAGTTTTTTATTAACGTTAAAAACAATTATTTTTAATGTTAAAACCGATAATTTTTAACGTTATACTGCTGTATTTTTTTCTTTGATGATCAAAAGATCAAAGAAAATATGATCAACAAAAATCAGTCATTTTACAACTACTTATTTTTTGATGGTTAAATTTAACAATCAATAAAAGTGTCACAAGAGAGCCTAATTTGCAATTCTGTTCTAATGATATCAAAAGAAGCAATATAGCAAAAAGCAATATTTTTTTGCTATTGACGTAGTAGCAGTAGCAGTAGCAGCTCTGCAGATTGCATATAGCAATATAATATATCTATAGAATGGACCTTACAAAGTACACGATGTGTATTTCCCGATGTTATAACAAATGGAGTGCCGATCAATAGCACTAGACCGAATTAAGAGGAAAAGTGAATCAATATGGAAAGTGATCGCCACGATTTACAACATCCAATATATACTTTCGCTATTTAGATGAGAGATTAACCATTTATAGAAATTGGGCTCATCTTATTAACACCCATGAACACATTACTTTAACATTACACACAAATGATCGAATTTCTCTTAACCCTTTTGAATACGAATCCACGAGTCCCTACCCAAATAAAAAATTTTGTATTTCCTTAGAAAGAATGGATATCATCGAACAAAGATTCAATAACACGACTTTTAGTTTTCGTAAAACACGTACTTTTTTTAATTTTAGTTATAAAAAATTTCGTTTCTGCTTAGAAATTTATACCCCTTGTAATTTTTTACTGAGTACCTCAGATGAATTTTGTAAAACCCCCAGTCCTATTGTAATATCACGTGACGATCAATTGCCCAGTAATGGCGCTTGTTGTAAACACCCTCCCTATTGAATAAAAAGAATGTCAATAATCCCCATTAAACACTGATCAAGATTCACAGAAGATCTCTTGTATCAAACTTATTTACAACAAATGGAATTCCAATCACCGAACTTACATCACCAACAATCGTTACGGCACGAGTTACGAAGTTTCGTATCGGGCTATTTATCGGAAAAAATTACTCAACGATAATTCCAAGTTTACTTATAACAAAAATTATGACAAATGGAAGCTCACTACGGATTCCCTTTACACAAAACGTACGACTCGCAAACAAGCGATCCGAAGAGATCGAAACATGAGGCGGTTAAAGTCTCGTTATGATAAAAAGGATGAAGATAATTTGAATGTTTCGTTTAGTAAATATTTACGCATTCGAAGATTTCTTTGTGAAGACAATCCCTATTTTTATAGTGTCA
>NQWY01000259.1:0-10034 GCA_019425655.1 Rhizophagus prolifer
AATCTACTTGTATAAATAGCTTCCGAATGTGTTTCATATGATATTCCTAGACTGTATATAATTTTCGGTTTTTGGATCTTGAGTTATTCCATAAAGTTTAATATTAATATGATCAAAACTAAAGGATAAGATATATTATAATGATAACACATTAGTAAAAAATAAAATTTTTATAATCACGTTAAATAGTGATTAGGTAATTTTACTTTATTTTGATATTTTCTTTCCAATTTTCATTGTTATCATCCCAACTATCAATCCAATTTGCTTTATACACTTCGCCAAACCCGCCTTTGCAATATATTCAATATCATAAAATCTATCATAAGGTGTCCATTCTAATGCTTTCCATATATGAGATAGTTAAGTATCTTGGATAAATTTATCAATGTTATTATTACCACTAGTCCAATTTTTAAAATTTCGTTGGAAACGTTTCGCATGACATAATTCGTTACATTTTTCAATATCATATTTTATTCATTGAGGACTTTTTTTTTTTAAACTATAAATGATATCAAATTAGAATAACTCAAATATGGAAAAAGCAAAATTAGGTTTGTTGCGAATAAATAAATTTTTTCGGTCAATAGCTAACATGTATTTAAAAAATGGAAGTGTAAATGGAAGTGTCACAAAATTATTCTTGCGTGATGACTATTTTTATTTAATACGCTTGTGTACGCTTGTAATACACTAATGATCAAATTAATGACGTCCACTTCCACATTCGAGATATAAAAGTTAACTGTAAAGGTGTTATGGTTAATAACATATAGAAATAATTTAAATAACTGTTTACTCAGAGTATTATTATATGAATTATGAAAAAAAACCATTTGCTTGATAAGGCATCCAAATATAGTCTAAAGCAATTTGACTTAAAAGAGTTATGTGAAACTTTTCCAAAATTCCCCAAATTTGAATAAGCAAATATGCTGATTTTTTCTAAGGGTAATAAAGGCATAAATTAAATTGAAGAAATTTAATCTCTTGCAGTTACATTAACAATTTGACACAAGGGTGAGCGAAGCGACAATCAACCTCATAATCGTAAATAACGTGTTCAAATTTATGAATTCTAGCAACAAGGAGAATTGAAAGGGTTAAATTAACGTATAACATTAACAAAATTTAATGCTGTACAGGACGACCAACAGATGAAGTGATCGAGGAAGAAAACAAAATACTCAACTGCAAATATTTTTTATATAGGTTTATATAAATTTATGTAGGAACTATGTGATTTTATGCGATTTTATATATCCAACATGGCTTTTATGCGAAAAAGTTAATATGTTGGGATTCTAAATTTACTTAAAATTTTCATATAATAAACATATAAGATTATAGAACCATGAGATTCTATAATAGCTGATGTGCTACCTATGCACGTGTATATTTAACAAACAGATGGTTTAAGTCAATTATATTGATAGCTACTACTAGTACTTCGGCAAAATTTCACTTTGACGAAATGGCTTCAGTGAAATGAAATTTCGGTGAGATGGGCTTTGGAGAAAAGTCTGGATAACTATATCATTTATTTTAAATAAGCTTGTAATATTGAAATTATTTACTTGTATAAATAATATAAAATAATATCAATAATGATCTTTGAAGATATGATATGATTCAAATTAATAATATTATCAATATTATTAAGTTTTTAGATTTACTTTAATGTTACTTTGCAAAATATATAAGATTATACAATAGTATATAAAAAGAAATATTAATGTGGTAAGTATATGATAAGTTATAATTAGATTCGTGATCTTCCAAGAAATGTTGAAATCTTTTTTTTATATTAATCTCACAGCTTATTATAAAGTTAAATTTTGGACTTGCAACAATAAATATAAAATGTAATTTTACTTTGTAATAAATTACAATTTCATAACAAATATACAAATAAGATTCTAATCATTTATTTTAATTTCTGAATAATTTTGCAAGCTTCCCTTTATTTAGTTTCCTTTGTCTATAGGTAAAAACATATTATAAGTACCTAGGTTGAGTTTTGTAAAGTCCATTTTAAGAGATTCTATAGGATAAAAACCTGAATATTTTTCAAATGAATTATCATCATCCTTGTTATCAACAGCATTTTCTGGTTTAGGAAGATTTTTAAAATCTAAAAGTCTACTTGTGTAAACTGCTTGAGGATTTGTAGTATATGAAAGAGTAGTACCAATATATGAAATTGAAGTAATAGTTAACTTTTCATTAATTTTTATTGCTTCCTCAATTTGCTTTTCGATTTCATTTTCATTACCATCTGAATCATATTCATCATCTGATATTACAACGCCTGAACCATGATATAATTTATTATATAATTTGCGTAATAAATCATATAATTCTTTTGCTTTAGGTCGTTTTGAAGGATCTGCATCCCAACATTGTTCAATTATATCCAAAATTGATTGAGGAATTTTATAATTAGATTTTGGCCTAAGTCCTTGACAAATTCTAATAGCCAAGAATTCATCATGATCAATATCATGATAAGGAGGAAGTCCTGTACAGACTTCATATGCAATAATTCCAAATCCATAAATATCACTCTTTTGAGTATATTCTACTCCTCTTAAAACTTCTGGTGCTACATAGGGCAATACTCCATATACTTTTTTATCTTGAGAAGGATTTACATTTGCTGGTCGACATAATCCTAAATCAGTAATCATAGTATATCTGCTAATATTTAATATATTACCACAATGAAAATCATGGTGAATTAATTCTTTACTATGAATCTCATTAAGTCCATTTGCAATATTTATTAGAATATTCAACTTTTCCTGCCATTTCATTGAACTAAAGCTATTATTTAAGTGTTGTCTTAAACTGCCATTTTCTGCATATTCCATTACCATCATAAAATTATTAGATTCTGAATCTTTAGTAATGCCAAAACAGCAAGTTACATATGGTGAAATAACCATATTATGTGTTCCAATCTAAAAAAGAATTCATAACAATTATTTATACACAATTTATTTAAACTTATAATAGGATAATATCTGATATCTTGAAATTATGTACAAATAAATAACTTACTTCTCTTAAAAAATCGGATGTAATATCTTGAGAATTATGTAAACATTTTAAAACAACTGGAAAATCCTCATACACAGACCATTTTTTAAATCTTTTCCATTGATTATTTTCAGAATCCCATTTTTTTATAAGTCCATCTTTCCAAATTGCTTTATAAATAGTTCCAAAACCTCCTTTAGCCAAATATTCAACGTTTTCAAATCTATCATACTCAATCCACTCTAAAATTTCTTCACACACATTAGCTTTTTGTTGTGCTTTTTGAATAAATTTATCAACTTCATTATTTTCACTAGTCCAATTTTCGAAATTTTGTTGAAAACGTTTAGAATTGCATGTCCGACACCAAACTTCACCAGTGTTAGGTTGTTTACATTCTTCGCATAAACCATTTTCTTTATAACGTTTTTTTAATTCTTCATTTAATATTAACTTATCAATTAACGATCTTTGCCTTATAGTTAAGTGCTCACGGTCAAAATCTTTTATTTGCTCAATTATGTCATCGCTGAGCAAAAATTCTTCCATATCGGATTAATGAATGTGACTACAATTTTATGCATAACAGAATAAAAAACAAAATTTTTCTAAAAAAAGGCTTTATAAATCGTATTACAGTTGCACGGCAGTGATCGACAAATTTAGGTCGTTCAAAAATCAGCTGATGATCACAAAATCAAATAGAATAAATTTAGTAAGAAACATCTTTTTTTATGGATTCCGAGAAAAAATATAAGAATAAAATATTTGGATATACTGAATTCACAAAAAAAATGTTTTATAGCAATGTTATTTCGTGTTATTATACTGTATAGCTAGACTTGAGCGACTACTAGTATCAATCGGACAAATATATTTTATAAGAAATATTTTAATTTAACAATTCTAACGTGATTCCATTTAATGAATTTTGATCAATCAATATCATTATATGCATTTTGTCATTATTACGTAAAAGAATAGTATTAACGAATGAATTAAGTTATAATATAATCATCATTAAAGTAGGTTTTGCTTTTATAAAAGAAAAAAGAAAAATATTCCAACAGCTTATAAATAAAAACAATTATTATTATTAACAAAATAACAAAATAAAAATTAAAATTTCCATCTATTTCAATGTTATTTCCTAATAACATGAACTTTTATTGTCTTATTTATTTTGTTTAATGACAAATATTTTCTCAAAAAATATTTAATAATGTAGAAATGAAAAAAATATATTATTACAATATTAATAAAACGAAATAAAAAGAAATTATTTGAATATATCCCAATTTTGCTTAAGCAGGTAGGAAGGAAATAAAATAGTTCAACATACGATTATTTCAACTTATTCTTTATAAATACATTATTTATAAAATTTTAATCATAATAAATATATACCAATAAAAAATATATACTATAAATAGTGATAAAGTAAAATGTAAATAATATATTTAAAAAATTTATATTCTAATAATTTTGCGAGCTCCTTATTGCCTCATCTACTATACTAGATGAAACATATTATTAAAGTAAATGTTAATATTGTTAATAAATTAACTACATAATAAAAAATTAATTTAAATAAGTACCTAGTTGAGTTTTGTAAAGTCTATTTTAAGAGATTCTATAGAATAAAAAAATACTTATTCATTAAAGTATTTAAAGAATACATTTACTATAAATAAATTAAGAAATTAATTACCTGAATATTCTTCAATAGCATTCTTTGGTTCTGGAAGATTTTTGAAGTCTAAAAGTCTACTTGTGTAAACTGCTTGAGGATTTGTAATATATGAAAGAGTAGTACCATTATATGAAATTGAAGTAGTAGTTAACTTTTCATTAAATTTTTCTGCTTCCTCAACTTGCTTTTTGAATTCATCATCTGGTTCACCTAATTCATCATCTAATCTATCATGCAATGACTTTAATAAATTGCGTAATTTTTTTGCTTTAGGTCGTTTTAAAGGATCTGCATCCCAACATTGTTTAATTATATCCAAAGTTAATTGAGGAATTTTATAATTAGATTTTGGCCTAAGTCCTTGACAAATGCTAACAGCTAATAATTTATCATGAACAATATCATGATAAGGAGGAGTCCTGTACAGATTTCATATGCAATAATTCCAAATCCGTAAATATCACTTTCTTGAGTATATATTTTTCCTCTTAAAACTTCTGGCGCTACATAAGGTAATACTCCATATATTTTTTTACATTCATCTTGAGAAGGTTTTACATTTGCTGGTTGGCATAATCCTAAATCAGCAATAAAAATGGAAAATTTATTACCTAACAATACATTACCACAATGAAAATCATGATGAATTAATCCTTCTTTATGAACATCAACAAGTCCTTTTGCAATTCTCCATAAAATATCCAACTTTTCTTCCCATCTCATTGAATTAAAACTATTATTTAAGTGTTGTCTTAAACTACCATTTTCTGCATATAACATTACCATCATAAAATTATTAGATTCTGGATCTTTAGTAATGCCATGACACCGAATTATATAATATGATCCAGTTGTTATATGTGATTCAATCTAAAAAAGAATTCATAATTATTAATTTATTATTTATATTAGTTGTAATAAATTTCCATACTTATAGGTAACTTACTTCTCTTAAAAATCCAGCTGTAATATCTTGTGAGTTATGTAAACATTTTAAAACAACTGGATAATTTTCATAATCTTTACCCCAACTTTTACTTCTTTCCCATTGATTATTTTTAGAATCCCAATATCTTATATACCCATCTTTCCAAATTGCTTTATAAATAGTTCCAAACCCTCCTTTAGCCAAATATTCAACATTTTCAAATCTATCATATTCAATCCACTCCAAAATTTCAATAAAATTTTTAGCTTTAAGCTGTGCTTTTTGAATAAAATTATCAACTTCATTATTTCCACTGGTCCAATTTTTGAAATTTTGTTTAAATTTACATTGACACCAATCATAAGAAACTTTAGGCTGCTTACATTCTTCGCATAACCCATTTTTTTTATAACGTTCTTTCAATTCTTCATTTAATATTAACTTATCAATTAACAAACTTTGTTCTTTAGTTAAGCGCCTATGGTTAAAACCTTTAATTTGCTCAAATACATCACCACTGAGCATAAATTCTTCCATATTATATTAATGAATATGATTCAATTTTATCTAGAATGAAAAAGAATTTTTTTTTGTTTTTAAAAAACCGCGGGCTTTTAAATGTATTAAATGTATTACAGTTGCACAGTAGTGATCATCAACAAATTTTATTTAATTTTCAACAAATAGGCATACAAAAATATCAGCTGATGATCACAAGTCAAATTAATTTTTTTTTGTAACTTCAAAGCAGAAAAATTAAATTAAATAATAATTTCAAAAGAAATTATAGTGAACAAAAATGATTGGAACTGAGGGTTCACTATAACGAACTTTGATTGTGCATAGTGTATAGTTGTGGGCGAAACCAAAAATTCAAAGTCGAAACATTTCGCCCTTCAAGTGTTAAATCCGAAGCTTTTTCAAAGGTCGATACTGAGGTGAAATTTCCAAAACCTTCGATATTGGCGAACACGTGAAATTACAAATTGACCAATTGAATCGAAGAATTTTTCACGTGACTCTAATCTGATCTGACATTTAAATCCAGTACAACTAGTTGTAGAACAAGAAGTTTGTTAAAATTTTCGATATACCTTTTTACTCATCTGTATTGTAACTTTTTTTTAATATTAATTACATAAACTGAAGAGAAAGAAAAGATTAATAATTCATTTATTTGTGATTCACTAATAATGGGTAGTTATGAAATAAAAACAATCTGATGTTGCCCACTATTAAAAATTTTGAAATAAAGTATAAAGTAACCAAAGGTAAATAATTAATGATCGGCAAAATTTTGTCTACATTACACTAATCATCTGATAGATTTTTTCTGGACTTTACATTAATACATAAAAAAAGTTTCTTTTAACAAATGTACTTTTTTTCAATTTTAATTTTAAAGCAGGGATGACAACGGTCACGGTTATTAACTGGTTATGACCGGTCATGACCGTGACCGACATCAAGGCTCTGACCGACAATTTGACCGACGGTTATGACTAACCGTTTGAGGTTTGACCGACCGTTTGACCGACGGTTATGACCGACTATTTGGCTGACCATTTAACCGATTCAATTTTACAATTTTTGATAAAAAAAAGAAAATCGTTGTAGCAAAAAATCATTAAAAAAAAAAAAAAAATCTTTTTATAATTTGTGAATATTGCAATTTAATAGTTGCACAATGGATGGTTATTTTTGTTGAAAAATTGTTTTTTACCAAATAAAAAAAATTAAAGGTCCTTAACCGACTATGACCGACCGATGACCAACCATGACCGACCGTTGCCATCCCTACTTAAGATTTCTCAATTTTGTATATATCAATAATTTTCTGATAATACTAATGAAATTTCATGATATGATCTCGTGAATTTAATTCCTCATAATCCCAAGTAATTTCATTATCAACAATAGTGTAAAGCTTTGACTCAAAATTTGTAATATTTAATGATTTCTGTAATATACACTATAATGAGTATAAATTTATAATAGGCATTTTATAGTGAAATTTTTAAAAGTTCACTATATACACTATCAAGGCTTATTAGTAAGCTTACTAGTACAATGAGCAAAATTTATTATAAAGTGAACTGAGAAATAAAAAATATTCATTATTATAAGTCAAATTTACTATAACAATGAAAGATTCACTATAACAAGCTTTGACTGATATATCTTCCATAAGTTCTCAGTCCATAAATGCACAATTTTATATTACAATGTTCATAAATCATAATTTTCCAAAAAATGTGGTTACATCAAAAGTGCAGTGAAAGTGTGTCTTTCCATCCCGTCACCCTAGAATATATATACTTTATAAATCTGACCCTTAAAAATATGCCATTATTCAAGCTAACTAATGATGTTATCAACTATTGGGATTTGCTTTGATATGTTTCTCTGCATGATATACAAGGTTATGCAACATATAAAAAATATATTTATCATGTTGTGATATTAAAATTTTTATAATAGACAGTACAGTACATACAATTCATTTTATTTATTTTTATAATGGATATATCCAATAAAACATTTCAATAGTAATCGAAAAATCAATAGTAAATAATACTATATACAAATAAACTAATTATATTTTAATTATTTTTCACCTACTTTATTTATCTACAAAAACAAATTATTAAATAGTAAATTGTTAATATAATTAATAAAATGAATCATATAAAAAGTTAATATAGATAAAGTACCTAGGTTGAGTTTTGTAAAGTCTATTTTAAGAGATTCTATAGGATAAAAAAAATACTTATTCATTAAAGTATTTAAAGAAAATATTTACCATAAATAAATTAAAATATTTACCTGAATATTTTCTAAATGAATTATCATCATCCTTACTATCAATAGCATTTTTTGGTTCTGGAAGATTTTTAAAGTTTAAAAGCCTACTTGTGTAAACTGCTTGAGGATTTGTAATATATGAAAGAGTAGTACCATTATATGAAATTGAAGTAGTAGTTAACTTTTCATTAATTTTATCTACTACTTCAACTTGCATTTTGATTTCAACATTATTATCAAGTAATTCGTTATATAAATCATGTAATAAAACATACAATACATTTGCTTTAGGTCGTTTTAAAGGATCTGCATCCCAACATTGATTAATTATATCCAAAATTAATTGAGGAATTTTATAATTAGATTTTGGCCTAAGTCCTTGACAAGCTAATAATTTATCATGAACAATATCATGATAAGGAGGGAGTCCTGTACAGATTTCATATGCAATAATTCCAAATCCGTAAATATCACTTTCTTGAGTATACTTTTTTCCTCTTAAAACTTCTGGTGCTACATAAGGTAATACACCATATATTTTTTTACAATCATCTTGAGAAGGTTTTACATTTGCTGGTTGGCATAATCCTAAATCAGCAATAAAAGTGTAAAAATTATTACCATACAATACATTACCACAATGAAAATCATGATGAATTAATCCTTTTTTATGAACATCAACAAGTCCTCTTGCAATTTTATATAAAATAAGCAACTTTTCTTTCCATTTCATTGAATTAAAACTATTATTTAAGTGTTGTCTTAAACTACCATTTTCTGCATATAACATTACCATCATAAAATTATTAGATTCTGGATCTTTAGTAATACCATGACACTGAATTACAAAAACTGATCTAGTTGTTATATGTGATTCAATCTAAAAAGGTGAAAATTTCTAGATATCAATACTTATATTATAAGTAACTTACTTCTCTTAAAAATTCAGCTGTAATATCTTGTGAGTTATTTAAACACTTTAAAACAACTGGATAATTTTCATAATCTTTACCCCAACTTTTACTTCGTTTCCATTGATTATTTCCAGAATCCCATTTTTCTATAAATCCGTCTTTCCAAATTGCTTTATAAATAGTTCCAAATCCTCCTTTAGCCAAATATTCAACATTTTCAAATCTATCATATTCAATCCACTCTAAAATTTCAATAAGATTTTTAGCTTTAAGTTGTGCTTTTTGAATAAACTTATCAACTTCATTATTTCCACTAGTCCAATGTTTGAAATTTTGTTGAAATTTACATTGACACCAACTCCAAGTAATGATAGGCTGCTTACATTCTTTGCATAAACCATTATCTTTATAACGCTCTTTTAATTCTTCATTTAATATTAACTTATCAATTAACAAACTTTGTTCTTCAGTTAATTCCCAAAAGTCAAAATCTTTTATTTGCTCAAATACATCATCACTGAGCATAAATTCTTCCATATTGGATTAATGAATATGATTTCAATTTTATGTAGAGTGAAAAAGAATTTAAAAAAAACCGCGGGCTTATAAATGTATCACTGTTGTACAGCAGTGATCAACAAATCTTATT
>NQWY01000262.1:0-15544 GCA_019425655.1 Rhizophagus prolifer
TATTTAAATTATTACTTGAAGATAAAAAAATTAAACACGAGGTAGTATCGAACCAAGGATCATTTAATAAATTATTTAAATCAATATGAATTACATCATAATATGTATTAAATATTGAATTTAAAATCGAAGAATGATGATTTAAGGCAATATTAGAAGAATATACTAAAACTTTTGTTCTCATATCTTTTATATGCTTGCTTTGTAAATTTTTTAAAAATTTGGAAGATTTCATTAATGAGATCGCGATTTTAGTGATCTGATCAATGATCAATTATCCGGATAATCTTAGGATTGGACGTATATTAGTGAGAACAATGATCACGTGAAAACATATAGCAACGGGGTTGTTTTTTGTAAAATGATTCATCAATACATAATTCTATAGTAAAAGAAGTGACAAATTCAGTAGGCGCAGTGCTACGGTAAGAAAATAAGATCAAAGAATAATTTTTTCGTCAAAAAGAAAACCAGACCAAAAGACCAAATCGAATTTGTGGATTAAAGTTTCAAGAAGTTTAACATTAAGCAATGAAATTTATCTTTTACAAAAGTTAACGGATAAAGATCATTCGGAAATACAATTAAAAATTGACAAATTTCATGGGTATTGAGGAAAGTTATAATATTGATTGTGGTTTGTTTTATTCATAATACTTTATTTTTGTTTACTCACGAGGGGCTGAAACGCGGAAAACGCACAGCTAAAGTGCGCTACTTACACCACTGACAAGAGCAACAGCATCAATTTCAACCTTAACATCTTTTGGTAAACGTGATACTTCAACACAAGCTCTAGCCGGTCGACTACTTCCAAAGCACTTTTTTTTTAATAATAGAATTAGTCAACCCTGTTTGTTGTATTGTATGTTACCTCGGCGTAAATTTCATTTATTAAAGAAAAATCGTTCATATCTTTAATAAAGACAGTAGTTTTTACAACTTGAGACAACGAAGAATTTGCTGCCTCAAGTACATTCGTCAAATTTTTTAAAACTTGTCTCTATAAATAAAAATAACGCGTTAAAGGCAAATTTATATAAAATGAAGTCTCAAAAATAATAAGTACCGTCTGTTCTTTAACGTCGTCGCTTATAATGTTTCCCGTCTCGGGAATAACAGGAATCTGTCCTGAAGCATAAACAATCCCATTCGCGATAATAGCCTGAGCTAATAATATATTTCGTTACGTAAATTCTCGACATTTTATTATTACTCATTATTTGAACTTACAATAAGGTCCAATAGCACTAGGTGCTTTAGCAGTATTAACGGTTTGAATTTGGCTACTCATATTTCTTGTATATTGTCTAATTAATGAAGACCGAAGATTATTATAAAGCCACATCGATCGATATTTTTTTTTAAAAAAAAATGAAATTTCCCGATCTACCGGCCTGCATTATCATCGGTACGATTGGCTTGGCGTAAATATAATTTTACAATACTGATTAAAAATAATCGAGTGATCACTGATCAGTCTTGATATATTTATAAATTTTTTATACTTATTTTGGTATTTCATCGGCGCACACAAATAACACATTTAATGTGTTGACCATGTAGGGAATATAATTTAAAAATAGTCATGTCCTCTCCTAAAGATAGACTTTTACTTTTATCGGGTCATTTAAGTAGTGAAGGGCATGTAGAAAAGAGTAATAATGCCAGTAATGAAGAAAATAAACCTAGGTTATGTTGTAAGGTTTGCATTGTTACCGGAGCCGGTTCAGAAAAAGGAATTGGGTAAATAATAAGAATATTTTAAATAATTTTTAAAATTTTAATAGTTTGTTAAGCATTCACTTTATAATGTAGTCGTTCAACTGCATGGGCACTTGCTAAGAATGGTATGGAAATTCCTAAAATTTTTTAATTTGGTTGATAATGTTAAAAAACCTTTTAATTATTTTAGGGGCCAAAGCTGTATATGTAACAGATTTGCGTGACGTTTTACTTCCGCAACTTGCAAAAGAAATACAAAATAAATACCCAAAAGTTGTAGTAATTCCACGTAAAGTTGATGCTGCATCCGAAGATGATGTTAAATCTGTTATTGATGATGCTATAAAAAAATTTGGTAGATTAGATGTATTTTTTGCTAACGCAGGTTAGTAATTTTTATTCAAAAGAATACTATCAAGCGGTTAAAAGTAAAATAATTTTAAAATTATTTCAAAAGGGATCGTTTATCCAATTGATGATTTGAATTTAGACACTTCCAAATTTATGGAAGTTATGAGAGTAAGTTCGACATTTTTTTCCTAATTTATTATAATATAATGATTTATATAATGAACATAATAAATCCATTTTATTTAGATAAACGTACTTAGGTAAATATCTTCTTAATTGTATAATTTGTGAATAAATAATTATTTTTAATAATTATTTATCAATTCATTAATAGTGTATTTTTGGCTATAAAACATGCGTCAGCAGCAATGAAAATTACTGGAAATGATAAAAAAGAATCTGGTGGATCAATTATTGCGACAGCTTCAGGTTATTATTATACTTTATTATTTAATAACACAATCATTATCTTAATTAACTTAGTTCAAATATTATTTATGTAGTTGCAGGACTAAGGGCGGGTGCAGGACCTCTAGATTATTCTGCTTCAAAAGCTGCGTAAGTGTACTAAACATATTACTTAACTTTATCTTCCTATATTAACTTAAATAATTATTTAAAAAACAGTGTTATAAACATGGTTCAAGCAGGTGCTTGGCGATTAGTCAACACGAATATTCGCGTAAATTCAATTAACCCTGTAAGAATTTTTATTATTTTTAATTTATTTTTATAAAAAAAATACATAACTTTATTTTATTATTTTCTTTAGGGATTAATTGAAACTGATATGACAAAACCTACCTTTGAATATGCTCGCTCACGTGGTAAGATTAATAAAGTTGGTCAATTAAACCCTTTACAAAGATATGCTATCCCTGATGAGGTAATTATAATAATTTTAGTTTTGTATTTACATAAATTAATCATTCTAAAGTCTTTTTATTAAAATAGGTTGCAAATGTCGTCTTGTTTTTAGCGAGTGATGAAAGTTCATATATAAATGGTCATGCATTAACAGTAGATGGTGGTTTATCTTCTAGTATACCTATTCTTCTTAGAAGATAGCAGTTTTTCGAAAAATCTTTGTATTAAATTATTTACATAAATTATAATACGAAAATAAAAAAAAGAACTTTTTCCATCTTTGAACAAGTAACTTGATAAAAAATATATATATTAATTTTTTCAAGTTTAATAATTTTTGTTTTATGATGTTTTTTTTACTAATTACAAATTTCTTATGAGATATTGTTAGCGCAATTTATAGACTTATTCTTTCTCTACTTTCAGTAATAATAAATTATCGTAAAATGTATTATTACTTTTACAAACACAAAAGAATAAAGAGAGTTACATATTATATACAGAGAGCAATTACACAATAATCGTTGAGTTAATTATTTCAAGATAATAATATAATCAGCCTGTTATAACAGTTCCAACTACATTACTATCTTGTGAGTCTACTAGATCTCCTGTCCCTATGTCGTCGTCGTCTACGAATCGCTGTAAGATATTTTATCCATCGGAAATGTGGGAAATTGTGATGTACAGACGAAGCGGTTGATGAATCATCATCATTTCGTCGATTTTCGTTATTTGTCGTGTAATTGTTTCCAGTTGTCTCGACAGATACTGACGAATCTTGGTTGTGTTGCGTTGCATTCATTTCACTTTCCCATGATGTGTAATCTGTTTTGCACATTGGACATAAAGGAGATATATCGAGAAGCCATGGATCTATACATAATCTATCATTCAAACAAACGAGAATTAATATAATTTAGTAATCGCGAAAACAGAATTTATAAATACATACGTATGATATCGATGTTGACAAGGTAGAAGTCTTAGTTCTTCACCGGATTCAAAATCATCTATACAAATGGGACAAGTTAATTGTCCATCTTGAACTTCATTATTTGTTAATGTTGCTGAAGGATTTGAAGTTGTAGATATAGAACGACTACGTGATGAATCCTTAATATGCGCAATCGAAGGATTTTGTGGTAAATCGAGATTATTTTCTTGAGGATTATTATCATTGTTGTCATTACTTGTTTTAGAGGTATTATCCGTAGAAATATTTGATGAATCTTTAGTTTCTTCAGCTTGTGGTGCAGATTTCATAACATCCGTACTTATAGTTTCTAATTCGATATCGGATTCTAATTCTTTGGTCTTTCCTTTCTCCAATCAAACCCATAGTAAAGAAGAATACAGGGAAACTCTCCAAAACAGATCTAGCAATTCCACGACGTGGACGTGGGTCTTGTCCTTGACTTGTTTGTGGTGCGGGAGCATTAAGTCGATTCTTTATAATATTTGTGACAACCACAATAAAGAATAATCCCAAAACAACACCCGATACAGCATAAAGAACAATCATGGCAGTTTGATAAGTTGCAAGCACCTTATTTTCACCTGGAGAGCTATTTGTACTAACGGGAGAATTGTCTTTTGTAGGAGGAACATTATCTAATATACCCTTTATTTCAGCAATAACTTGATTATTTGCTGATAACACTTTAGAAACATCATCATAACAATTTTGATCAGTAGTAAATATAGGTATAGTAATCATAGTTGATGAAATACCACCGAGATCACAAAGTTTTGGAGAATTTGGATATAAGAGAATAGCAGAAGCAGAATCCTTAACAGAATTAATATTTTTAAGAGTATCAATATCATCACAATGAATAAAAGCTATCCAATCAGTATCTACATCTAAAGCACCTTGTGGCCACGATTGTAATATACCCTGATATTCGATAATTGAAATTGTTAGTATTCTTTCAATGAAAATAAGTCAAGCGAACAATCAATAATTAAATACATACTCTTATTTCTTCGGAAGGAGCAGGCGGATTTAACAAGTTCCTGGCATGACAAGAAATGCGACTATTCCACACATTCATCTCATAAGAATCTGCACCATTGTCAATACTTTGAGCACATATTAGTGACGCAATTAATAATATAATAAGAGCACCAATAAAAGAGTCGCTTAATATTTTGAAAGATCCCATGTCCACTTAATATTAAAAATGAGTAAACCCAATAGATAAATAAAAAAGTTTTAACTATAATATATTAAGGAAAAATAAAATTTATTCGTTATAATGAACTGATGGCTGATAATATCATTTTTTTTATTTTCACTTCTTTCTATTTTGTATTCAGTCTCGTGAGAATGGAATTTTTTTTAAGACAGGACTTTTTATAACTTTTGTGTTATACCTTTTTTGCTAGAATGGTATTATAAAGATAAATAATCATGATGATATCATAGTTTTTATTATCAAAACATAACATGTTAACATCCGTATTACGACATCAATGTATCATTAATATCCGTGACATTTTACCGAATTCCCGTTTGTCCTGTTCGAAAAAAAAAAATTTCAATGATTTCAATGACAATTTATTTTTAGCACAGATGACACGAGAAATTTACAGTCAGATGTAACGTTACTTACAATTATATAAAGAAATCGACAAAGAAATCGGTCGTTCGGTTTCATAGAAATACTGTGCTATGTTCAGCAAAAAAAATAAATAAGTAACTTTATTCTAATAATGTTATGCATGCTAACGTTAAAAAAAAAAATAACTAACACTGTAGAGAATTTTCGATGCAAATGACTCGAACCCATATGCCGCAGAAATCTAGAAGTTTAGAATATTCTAGATACTATGATCGTTTGATCGGCGTGGATAACTTCATCTTTTTTTTTTTCTTATCATTCTTAAAAAACCACACACGTCTAATATTATTAAATCAAACAAGTTTTATCATTTCTATGTACATGAGGTAAAACTCTTTTTTGAAAAAGAAAAGGGAACGCTTGCGATTATTTCCGCTCTAATTGGTGTAATTTACAAAGTCAACTTCTTTTAATCGATTAAAATGTCGCGATATGATTTTAATCGTGATCCTTGGTATTACTATAACTTTTTACAAATGCTCAAATTGATACTGAATTATTTTTAAAAATCTCATTTACGGTTTTGTTTTTTATAGTCCATGGGTAATACTAAATGATACTGGAGGTGCGTTCGCCATGGGAGCTATTGGTGGTGGTATATGGCATTTTGTCAAAGGAGCAAAAAATTCACCAAGGGTATATTCCTTTTAATTTATATATTAATAATTTTATTTTACGAGTTATAATTCAATTTAAATTTTTTATACTATAGGGAGAACGAATAATCGGCGCAATTACAGCTGTAAAAGCTCGTTCACCCGTTTTAGGTGGTAATTTTGCCGTATGGGGAGGATTATTTTCAACATTTGATTGTGCAATAAAAGGAGTAAGACAAAAAGAAGATCCGTGGAATTTAATCGCAAGTGGTTTTCTCACCGGTGGCGTTTTGGCTGCTAGAGGCGGTATTGGTGCAGCAACGAGATCTGCTTGCTTTGGTGCTTTTGTTTTGGCATTAATCGAAGGTGTAAGTTTTGCTACCAGTAGATTTACGTCCCCACCGCCAGTGATGCAGGTAAATATAATTAAAACTTTTATTAAAGGAACTTATTATCGATTATTAATTGTTATTTCCCGACTTTAAGGTTCCTGAAATACGACCACAATCTCCAAATCCTCAATGAAAAGACATTTTTATTCGAATGAGCCATTACCCTATAAAAAAAATGTTTGGTTATACACTTATTTAAGACTAATAATTCTTAGTCAATAAGTAATGATGTAATGCCAAAAGTTCCAATTAAAAGTAATCTAATTAAAAAATATATACCTAAAAAAAAAACACTTTCAATTCATTTAGATAATATATATAATTCAAAAACTTCCTACTCCTTTAAATATTCAAAATTGAAAAAGTATATATACAGTATGTAATTTATATGGTAAATATAATATGTACTTAAATTTATCAATGGCTTGAATAAATTGCAACTTGTCCAATTACAATCTAAAAGGAATTATGATAATATCAAAATTAAACCCCTCGCTTCCTCAAATTATTTACTATACTAGCTCATTAAAACATCTAATATACTCTATTTTTTTTTGTTTATTTACCATTTCTTGAATGCCATATCTTTAGTATTAACCTATTATTATCATCTAATCAGAATCATAAAGAAATTTACTATCTATCTTCTATTCTACATCGTTCACTTACTCAGTTACTATATCCTTTGCTATACTACTATACCATATTTGCAATTGATGTATTATTAATAGACGTAGCTTGTTCGTTTACTGCATTAATAGAACAACTCGTACTAGAGATAGATGAATCACTAGTAGATGTAGTTTGTCGGTGACAAATGTAAATTGAAGAGAACCATGAGTTTGAAATAATTTGTTCTATAGTAATACGCTTTTTTGGATCCGGCTCTATTATTTTTAAAATTAATTCTCGTTGACCCTTTAAAAGGGGTAAAGATAAAGATTAGTAGCTGTATAAATAACAAGCCGACTGATTCTTTATGAAATTTATGCTTACTTCAGTCAAACATTGGAAAGGAGCTGTGAATGAATCTTTTTTTTTTGCTTCTAGATAGGCTTTGTAGTTGGGGTCTTCTTTTTCTATAGCGACGCGCCAAAGAAGACTACTAGTCATCATACTCATATAAATAATTCCGCAAGCCCATATGTCAACCGATCTTGAATCAAACAATTCATCTTTAAATTCTTCTGGTGCAATGTAAGGTTCACTACCGCAAATACCACGTGTCAGGTGAGGTTGTGTTTCCCAAGCCATGCGGAAACATTCCGCATTACCAAAGTCGGTAATCTTGAGGCATCCAGTAGAGGTGAGAATAAGATTCTCAGGTTTCAAATCACTAAAAGAAACAACGGATATAAGTAATAATTAGGTAACAATACATAAAATAACTTATATTTGATTATAGTTACCGATGAGCAACACCATTATCATGCAAGTATTTTACACCATTAATCAATTGTCTAAAGAAACAATTTCCCTCATCTTTTTCTAATCCACCCGAAGCGACGATCAAAGAATAAAGATCACCACCAGAGCAATATTCCATAACCTCACAATAATTTCCTTGAGTATCTTGAAGCAAATCCAACGTATCGATTACGTTGATATGATGGAGCGAAGAAGAAATACAAAACTCGGAAGTTAAACGTTTTATGTATTTCTTTGCAGGTTCATTATGACGCTTCTTGAACTCCTAATCAAAATTCAAAATAATGATTAGTTCCAGTCGCGTAAATCCTGAAAATATTTTTTAGTAAAAAATAATTATATAAAGTTAATATTGTCTTAATAATGAACAATAATAACCTTGACGGCAAAAAGCTTTTCGCCTGGCACTCTAGGTTCTATTTTGTGTGCAATACGGACGATACCAAATGCACCTGTATATTTTTATACAATAAAGGAAAAAAGAAAGATTTGTACCTAATCTAGGGAAAAAGTTGAATATTATAAATTACATACCCTTCCCAATGACTTCTTGTGGCTTTCCGTACTTTTCAGATAAAGAGTGTGAAGGAACATTTTTATCATTCACTGCTGTTGGCTGACCATGAATACCAAGCTCTTTAAAGAAATTTTGCATACGGTGAGTTCTTTTACTATATGACAAGTTATGATTGTGCTTCCCACTCTCTGTCCTTTTAAAACGTGGTTTGGAAGTATTCGTTTGGCCAAGCTGTACGTTAACATTTTCCGATTTTTCGCTTTCAGTGTCAGAACCTTTGTCCGTATGGAACATTTTTTGTAAAGTAGCCGATATCTTACTACTAGTATGGTGCGAACCTTTCACATTATGGGTATCATGTTCCTGTTTTGCTTCTTTCGACCCCGGTTGTTGATTCAATCCGCGATCTGCCTCGACTAATTGCTTTTTGGCCGCTTTGATAAATAGTAGAAAATATTAAAACAAATATATATTTACACATTACAACCAAATAAAAATAAAGGTTAATAATTTACCAGTTTGTTCTTTTTGTTTCGTGTTCTCCATAGTTACACGAATATGATAAACTTAGATAGTGAATACTTTGAAAACTTTAAGAGTTGAATCAAAAAATTTTTCAATAGACAACGCGCTTTCTTAGCGAACTAAAATAACGGCGACGATAATTATTGAATCGTGAAGAATTGGATTTTTTTGCGAAAGAATTTTTAATTTCGTGTATTTTTATACAAAAATTGAAATGCTGTATTATCACGAGAATTTGTAATTTTGGTAATGACGAAAATATGATAAATTCTTAAATTCTTGACACAAATATACTGTATTTGGGCCGGCGATGGAAATTCAATTCTTGGCATAACGCCCTCTTCTATTTTTACATTATTGGCATAAACTAAATAAATTGTCGAAGAAAATATAGGGTAGTTTTAAGAACTTTCTATCGCCACTTAGAATCAAAACCATTATTCTTAATTGATTGTTATTTCACAGTAAGTGATAAATAAGTATTAACACATCTTTTTCAATGGTATTCCTCAAATATCAAAAAAGGTGAATCTTGCACAAAAAATGATTTGGGATATGATCGCAACATTGTGCTTTATCAAGTTTATCAAAATTAAGAGAATAAAATGAGTTCATATCTTTTATCGGGAGCGATAAGCCTGTGTATTGATTATTCTAAAACAAATAGAAAAAAAAGATTACTTTTAGGTATCTGGAATTTTCTGGTAAAATTTTCTTTTATACAAGTTTAGAAAATGAGGAAATTCAGCATAAGAAAAGACTCGATTATCAAAAGTTGGATTATTAAGCCTTATGGATTATCAATTCGCTTGCGGATTTGGCTGCTTTTTCCTAAACAGTCAATGTACTAACTTTTTACTAATAAAACGTAATCTAAAGAATCCACATTGATTTGTTCTGATGAACCTGTCATAATATGCTATAATTTTCCAATTGAGTTAAGTCATTCCAAAAAAGGAAAAACTTTTTTTAAATGAATTTTAAATAGTGGGTATTTTTAACTAAATTCATTTAAACAAAAATCGAATGTTATATTAATAAATAAAAATGTTATACAATTTAATGAAAATTATGTGAATTGTATATCTATACATGATGAATGTTTATATTACAAATTAATTCAAAGATTCCTATATAAAAGCTTTTTTAGAAGTCGATCAACTCTTTGACATACCGATTAACACCAACCAAAGACTTTACAACTGACACCAACTTAATAAGTTCATTTGTAAGATGACTTGTTTTTATAAGATAAGCACAATAACAAGCATAAGCTGGTGTTTCCAAATCATCTCTTGTTAATTCGGAAGCTGTCTTTTTAATCCTTCTTGAGACTCTATAACCTAAACCATATTGCCCATTCTTTGCAGTTGAAATAATGTTATATGGTGGTAAAGGAATTCGATTTTCTAGTGCTGTTGACAATATATGAAAGGCCGTCAAAATATGTGTAATATAATAACATTTTGATGGATTTAAAGCTTCCTCTAAATCTACCCTCCATTCAGTTTCATTTAATCCATGTAACGTATATTCCATTCCGCTTACGAGATTAACCATATGCTCTACAATCTCTATCATACGCGCATATTTTTCCATAGGATAATTGCCTCTTAATGGAGGTTCATATACTGTACGAGATAAAAGTAGTCGTTCAATAGCTATGGATCGATTGATTCTGGTAATAAGTTTTCTGAATGATTTTGTCGTTATAAGGTTATTAGAATTCTTATTTCCTTTAATAAGAGAAGATATTGTCATTGAATAAAGAACCCCAATGTCTGTGATAGTACGCGAGAGCCGATGACGAACTTCAACACGCCCAGTGTGTGGCCAAGGAATCATATTCATAACAAAAGCTGCTGTAATACCAATACTTACAGCCGTTGTTCGCTGTAATAAATAATTAAATATATACAATATTAATAAAGTGCTTTATTCTTAGATCAAATCTTGCAAAAAACAATTTAACTAACCTTTGCGGCTATAGTATAAATGTCATCATGCATACCAACACCATAGCTGGCTTGATACGCATTTGCAAGGACCAAGGGAAAGTTCACCAACATAATAATTCCACCAACAGTCCATACCTTTGAATTAAGATAAACAAACCAAAGGAGAAGGGAAAATATGAACAAGACAGAAGCCAGACCATATACGTTTCCTTTGGTCAATTCCCATGCTATTAATGCCATTACTGCACCCATGCCCACACCAAGAAGACGACCCAAGAATTGAAGGACCGCGCCACCAGTTGTGGGCGCAAATGAAAGTACAGCGCTAACAACTGCCCACTTTTTATTACGACAGAAAAAAAAATATGTATATAAATTTATTGTAAATTTACGAAAAAAAAAACGTAACTATTATTGTTAATATCCTTACCTGACCACGATAAATATCAAACCATGTATAAGATTCAGGCAAGAATGCTGGTAAACATAGACAAGTGACGATTAAAGTGTTCTTGAAAGCAAACACTGCATATTTACTGTCGAACCAATTTCTAATAAGCCATAAATTATACCAGAATTTTTGAACCGAATTTGATGGTGGAGTTACATCAGGGTCAAAAACTTCATTTCCAAGTTCTTCTTCTTCCTCTTCCCTAGATTTATGTTCATAAATTTTCCAACCGTCTTCATCAATTTCACCAAAATTCCTAATCCGTTTCAAAATTGGTATCTCGGGAAACCAAAATCTCTTGGACTGTCTCGTAGTTGAAAGAACTTTGATTATTCCCACCAAAAAGCCAAGACTTTCAGAGACTTCTCTAAGACTGTTTTCAAAAAGAATCAACAATAAGAATAATCTTTGTGGGGAAGGGCTGATTGTCTGTGCTTCATCAAACAAACGATCCAAAGCTTCCTCACGAGAATAATTGAATTTTGCAATGGCCTCTTGTAAGTAACCGAAAGGATCATCAAGAACATTTTTATTATGATCCGCTCTAGGCTTACGTTTAAATGGCCATAATCGGTAATACCATGGTTCGCAACAATTGTGTTGAAGATGATCGACTCGTGTGATACAGTCTGCTAAACACAATTGACATGCTTCTGAAAGTTCAGTACAAATTGGTCTAAGAATTTTTAAAAGATTCGTAAAATCATCTTCATTTCCAATAGTTCCTATGGTACTTGTAGGCGAAAGTGGTTCATCTACACTCAAAGATGTCTGATCTGTATCATCACCGTTGATCATAATTTCTACTGTGCCTTCTTCTCCATCCCTCATTAACTCTTCTTCGATTACGCCACTTAAAGCTAAACCTCCTAATGTCATATGCATAGATTTAACAAGCCTAGTTATTTCCAATATATCTTCAGGCCCAATCTTTGAAAAAGAAACTTCGTGTTGAGCCTCTCGTTTCGCGTTGTCAAGATTTGCAAGGTTATCTTGTACTGTCCTATGGAGTTTTGCAATAGTGTTTCTATTATAAGTGTCTCGAAGGAAAAAATGAGTTTCTTGATCAAGTAAATCTATAAAACTCTGTAATGTCTCATGCAAGTATGGGATATAGTTTGTGGTAGCATTTTCTGGCCATAATAAAATATTAACTAAAAGAGAACATGCCGGACCGATTAACATTGGAATCAACAATGATTTCTAAATAACAATGAATGAAAAGAACATTTATAAAGGAATCTCTATGTAAGATAATGTATGCGATCGAACAATGATGACCTACTATGATTTGGTATTTTTCACCAGGATGTACGTAAGCTTGTGTCAAAGAGAAGGTCATGATGATGCAAGCATTAATGGCACCATAACGCATGGGTGGCCATTTAATTTTATCATATGATAAAACAAATGTTCCGATTGCTAAGAAAGAAACATGTACAATTGTAGCCGAGATATCAAACATTTGATCCGGTTTACGTAATGCATCAGATATTGTAATGCCAATTAAAGACCATACAACTGCCATAAATGCCGCTATAATTCCCCAAGCGGCACTCTATCAATTATTAATAATTACTCTTTTAATCTTATTCAATCAAAATCTCACCTCGAATAGCGAGCCAAAAGTTCTTGAGGGTTGAAAGTAGCAAACCATGACAATGGCCAAGAAAGTACCAGAGCCTATTGCTTTCATAACAGGTACGATAAGATCAATCACATAAGCAAGCCAATATGCTACGGCTGCTTTTATTACTCTCTTTGCCATCGGCCATGTTGCTTTTTTCATAAGATAGCTGTAACATTTATTTATATTAGACCATGTTGGTCGAGGTAAAAGTCCTTTTGGTTTAAACGAGATCTCTGCTGACTTTTCTAGTCCTGGTTTACTAAACTCTTCATTATATTCTTTCGTGTAGTTTACATTTTCTGATGTAACTTTTTGAACAGCTCTAAAAAGTTCGTCGCCTGTTAAAGTTAACTCGTTATCATAAGGTTCTTCGGAAATAATATCGTCGTCGACGTTTGTAATTATTGTCAACGGTGGTTGCGAATGTATTCTCGCAGTATTCTCCATTTGCGCCAAAAAAGTTACGCTTTAGTGAAATGTGGAATAGTGTCATTTTATAGAAAAATCAATTATTTTGCGGTACGCTATTTCAAAATAGGGTTTTTACTTTATAGTTTTTTTTTAATATGTTGTCACAATTTTCTCAACTTTGCTAATTTTGGCATAGCCTTGGCGCCTAATTAACTCGATTAACTCAATTTCTGTGATATCCTTTCTTTTGTCACGGAAAAAAATTTAATCGCTGCAAAGCATATCGATCCTGATCTGACAAACTCCGAGTCGTAATATAAAATTTTTTATATTCGCCTATTTATGGATAGATCACGTGATTTATCATAAAATAAATTTGTTTTCGTTACATCGTTTTAAAGAAAACATCAATTATATAATAAGGCGACATAAACTTGTAAAAATGGTTTACATAGCATAAAATTTTTAAAATTGACATGGCAGCCCGGCTTTAATTTTTTTTTTTCAAAAATTTTATTTGTAAAATACCTATGAAATTTTTTTTTAATTTTTAAATAATCTTTACCCGGCATAGACCCGGCCGGGATATGTAAACCATTTTTACAAGTTTGTGTCGCCTAAGTCTACTAGCTTTAAATAAAGAAAACAACAATTAACAAACGGAAATCTTAGAGTTTAAGTATATATTATCTTTTGCATTCTAAATGTACCAAGATTTTTTTTTTTTAATAAACAAAACAAAAAAGTGAGTCGATTATCATACTGATCGGATGTTTTCGGGAATCTCCACAATAATGTGAGTAAATCGCTAATTTGCGATTCGGTTTACAGTAATTCAAATATAAGTTGTACGTCATCACATGTTCGCTCGTAATAATCTAATTCTATAAACGTTTAGTTCGTTTAGTTAAATTAAAGTTTATCTTATTCAAGATTGTCGCACAGGCTTTGATTTCGTGTGAAATAAGTTAATTTTGTTCACCAGACGAAATTTGAAAAATGCCGAGGGTGTATTTTAAGATGGAGTATTAATGCATATTTTAATCAGAGCATTATAGAAGACAAATCGTAGTGAAACGTGAATGTATACTTTCATTTGTCAGATTCAAACCTTGATCCATTCAGAATGTCAAGCAGCATAAACTAACAAAAGGAAAGAGAGGTGATGACTATATGGTATTGTTGACGCTGCACGTAGAAATTCAACCATATTTATTACAGGACAGAGATTGACATTTGGCACTTTCTGTTTCATAGTCTTGACGGGATCAGTGATTCATTTTTTTTACTGTTGCTTATCATGTGTCACATAATAGTGGAGGAATTCTCCGGTTTTCCGAAGAACCCGAAGAACTCCGAGAAACATCAGGCATTGTACAGAGGCGTAAAAAAGATAGCGCATGTACGAGCGAGGCCTAAGATAGTAAGATGATAATTCAAAAAAAATGGGTTTGACACAGATATTTTTCAAAAATAATTATGTTGAATAGGAATTATCTTACTTCTAAGATGAGGTTGTGAAATCATAGAAACAAAATAGTAGCAAGAAATTAGTATGAAATATGTGAGAACTATTATTTTGTGAAAATGTTAATTGTCATCATTAAGTTCTGTATCCCATAAAATTATCCGACCGAAACAAATTAATGAAATTTTTCTTAAAAATCATTTTTATTTAATTAATAAATTAAATTATTATTTTTTTAAAAAAAAAATTCCATTTAGGGTGATTTTAACGCTCACTAGAGGTGAAATTCACCACTAACTAAATATAGTAGTTTGAAAATTAATTTTATTAGTAATTCTGGTGAATTTCACCTTAAACTGAAATTTTTTTAAAAAAAATTATAACGCATGTTTAACATTTTATTTCTATATAAACATATCAAAAAAAATGCAATAGATAATAATAATTTGTAATTATTTGTAATATTTAAAAATAATATAAATGCCAGTATACTTTTTTTAACAGTTTCAAATAAAGGTGAATATTATATTAACCCTTCATTTTCTTCACTTAATTGTACTATTGATTTCAATATAGTAACAATTGGATAATACTATTG